>BQNB010156712.1:0-15238 GCA_026074375.1 Tanacetum coccineum | reverse complement strand
GGCCTCGCTCCCTAGTAGGATATCACAACCAACGACCGGTGTTCTTAGTTTGAAAACCCACCCCGTTGCTAGCGTAGTGGGAAATCACAACAACACCTTCTTCCTAATATGGCTAAGGATAAGTGTCTTAGTTTGAACCCTCACCTAGACCTCGCTTCCTGGTGAGATATCACGACACATCTTTTACTTGTTCCATATAATCAAATGTATGCTTTATTGGCATAATTTCAATATTCATGCATTTTTGCATTCATACTTCATTCATGCTTCTTTGGCATTTTAACTTTCAAATTATTAAGAACAAAAAAATCTCGCTTTTAAAGAATCAAGTTACAAATTTGAAGCTTTTTCTAAAAACATTGATTGACTTAGTTGAATTGAATTGAGCACGTATGATTAGGTGGATTAGAAGCTAATGGGAGAAAAAGCCACAAGTTACTCATATAAGTTTTAGAAGAATCTTGCTCAGCACATAAACTTATATTTAACTCTATCACTTCTTGTTCTTCACCTTATTAAAATTCGAAGCAATCGAATTCGTGAAAGCTTAGCCTACAAGCGGTAAGTTGAGGAACTAGCTAGGGCTCAACACGCCCGATCGAGTCAAAAATTATTCTCATTCTACCCATTAGGAAAGTCAAAACTGTGACAAAACACTTATTTTATTTTTGAAAATTTTTAAATTTTTTCATTTTTTTGGTATTTTTGCAAAAATTTGGTGGTAAAAACGGGATTGCGTGATAACAACGACTGCAGGCAAAAATCAAATCGAAGATCCCCCCCATACTAGAACTAAACATCGTCCTCGATGTTTCAAAGGGGTTCCTACGTAAATCTAAGGCCGTTTATGAAGTGTGCCAAAAGATAAAACGTTAGTCGATTAGATTTGGATACTGGATTCCCAAAATGAAGCTGAGGATGTGAAACTCTTGTGGATACTGCGAGCACGAGAGTCTTCACAATCCGGGAAATCCTGGACATACAATACAAAGCACACAAAACATGGACAAAACACGGGTAATGGAAAATGTAAGCCTTCACACACAAAACACTTATTAGCATAAAGAAAGAAGATAGACTGGATAAGCATGGGTTGCCACCCACGAAGCGCCTTGTTTTTGTTAACCGAGTCACAAGCTCGACTCGACCCCGAATTCATTGGTCCATGGGGGAGCAAGTGGAAGATAAAATCATCATCGGACTTTCATTCAAGCGGTTTGGATAAACATTGAATTTCATGAAAGTTCCACTCCGATGAGACACATCCGGCATAAAAGAATGATAAATTGAGATGCCGGGGTCAAAAATGGTATCTTCATTTCCACAGGAGAGAAGATATGGTGGAGCAACTGGATACGTGAGAAATGGAAGAAAGATCCATACAATATAAGCGAAGAGAGGTTCACTTAAAAGTATGAAATCCGTATCCAGGGTGAGATGGGTGGGTAAAACATTAGGCACATGAACTCTTGGTTCTCTTGTTGGGAAATAGCAATTCACCACATCCATAATAAGATTGCCCAGCTCGGCTCAATCTTAAAGCAGAAAGATCATACTACACCGTTAAAGATATGATGTGAGCAAGTTCATCGGCGAACTCCTCATGATAAAAATCACTCCTATCGGCAGGAGGAAATGGATTGATCGAAAGATCAAAGATGAACGAATCATATTTAGAAAAATCAACATGAGTAGTGGTACTGCCACTACTCCTCTCTTTAAAATGATCGTTATCAACGTAGAAAGCTTTATAATCAGGAAGAGACAACTCAGACTGAGTAGTGGGACTGCCACTACTAATCTCTTCTAGATTAAAACGGAAAGTTTCAGATTCGGGAATAGAATTATCAAATGTGTTAGTCTCCTCCAAGAAAAGATTAGGAAATGTGGAGGTAGACTTGATCACAACTTCGGAAGATGGAGTGGGATTATCTCTTAATGCATCGATCTTAGCAATAATGAAGATCACATTCAACAATTTTTCACGAAGGATATCGTCTTTGATTGTTAAAAGAATATCATCATCAATCCTTCCAACTTCCGGATCAACAATCTCCACCACCTCTAAGCTGACGATCTCAACATCGGGAGGTGATGCATCGACATAATCGATATCCTCACCGTAGGGAGAATCGTCATCACTTGAAGAATTATCATCGTCAGAATTGACAACAACCTCAGAATGTTCATTGAGAGCATTAAGAGGGGTGGTATTTTCACAAAGAGGCACATCACACATTTTGTCGGGAATACCCTTGGACTCACTTGGGATTGGGACAAGGTCCTCAACACTAGACTTTATTACTTCGTCCGAATTTTTAGGCTGAATAGTGTCCAAGAGCGCGTCCCCCCATACTTAGAAGTTACGGGTTCCTCGATTGGTAAAACGGTGCGATTGCAGTGAGGTTTGTATTCGCATCATCGTAGACAAATGAATCTTCCAATATTCGATCTTAGCCGCTTGTTCTTCCGCAATTCGCTTTCTTCTTCCTTCTTTGGTATGGCTTGACCAACCAAATCAACGTAAGGTGTCTTTGTTCCATAACTTACTTTGAGAATTTAGAAGGGTCAATTTTGAGAATTGAAGATTGATGATTGACGGTAATATTGCGGTGGTTGAAACTTGTCAAAACCAAAAAGAATTTGAATCATAGCAAGAATTTGCTCATGATAATAGTTCTTCATTCATTGTTTGACAGTTGGAAGGTTTCATGAGGATCCCCGCACTTTGCACAACAAAGATATGTTTGGAAAACTCAGTGAAGTTTGTGTAAAATAATCAAAAGTTTTGATTGAAACACGGTCCAGTTTGTAGACAAACGGGACCTTGAGGGTGGACAATCGTAACCGTAAATGAGAATCGTTCCACGTATCTCACAAAGATATGGTACGTATTTTGGTGGAGGATGGTTTGCAACGCTTGGAGAATCGTTAGAAGAGTACGGAGTTGAAAAATTGCTTGGTGTTCCATTTCCAATCGTACAATAAAAACAAACTCCATTGTATTCATTACAACCACATTTTAGGCATGTACCAAGAAGACATTGTTGTTGTAAACTTTGCAAGTTTTGTAGGGGCTCACTAATGGTTTGAGTGTTGCATGGTTCCGGATTAGTCGATTCGGAACTTTCCGGAGACAAATATACCCGTAATGAGCACATTTCCCTCAAGACTTACAAAGTGCATTGTCACAAAATATTCCATCTAAAACGAATCATCCGCACTCGTGACAACAATGGTCAATGTGTGGAGGACTTGGTGAGGAATTTTCACCGGGGTCCTGATTGACAACGATTGGCTCTTGAGGAGCATTATCAACGTTGGTATTGTCATCGGATGACTTGGAAGTTTGGAAGTTCTAGAAGTCTTGAAGACTTCCTCGAATGTCTTTTGTTTAGAGCAACATCCTTGAAATGAAGACCATGAATTGGGTCTACCACAATTCGAAGACAAAAATTTTCAATTTTTAAAAGGATCGTGAGACGAGTCGGTATGGAACAGAATCTTGTCTTCAAGACTCCCTTTCGAACAACCACAGTTGAAGTGTAACAACTTCCGCAAGACGAGCAAGTCTTTAATCGCGTAAATCGATTACAAACGCTAACAAATGACGTAATAAGAATTAAACATTAAGATGGATATGAAAAGAATTAAATGATACGAAGAAAAAGAAAATTATTTTTGGTTCATTAATTCACAATTTATTTTAACGGACAAAATGATAAGACAACTTAAACCTGATAATCAGCAAGCTTCACGGTAGCTCTTCGAGAGAAAAACTCACAAAGGAGCGGAGGAGAGGGATAGCGCGAAGCTTATTTCTCCTTTCGGGTTGTAGTTCGTTGGAACAACCCTCCTTATACCCCTCTTATAGTTTGTTTAACTTTCAAAGGTGAGCCGTACCTCGCAAGTGACACAAAAGGCAAGTTTTTAAATCTTTTGTTCGAGTTGGGAACCAACAAGTTCACCGGAAGTTATTATGATAATACCTCTGTTGAGAATATTATATTTTGGTATTTTTACCAATTGGTGAATTTTATTTCTTTTTATGGACAATGTTTTTTTTTTTATTTTATTTTTTTTTTATATAAAAATATTCACAGCTTCAAACACAAATTGATTGACGTAACAATAATCGGTTTCACAGCCTCCCCGGCAACGGCGCCAAAAATTGATTGTCGCTTTTTACACTAAATATATAATATATAAAATATAAAATATATATAAGTCTAAAAATCAACAAGATCAATAAAACCGAGAAGTAGTATAGAATGTTCCCGGGGTCTAAACCCCAAACGAGGCGTGCTGAAAAAATCGATTCAGTCGTAACTTGGAGTTGAATTTTGAATTACACTACAAACTAAAAACGATTAACTAACGCGAAATTTAAATGCAAGAAAATTACAAACGTGAACTAAAACTGAAATTTAAAATCTAAATCACTATTTTTAACAAACTTGATACCTAAAAATCACAAATTTAAAAAGAAAATTTTAGGAAAAAGATTTGGAATTTTTTAACTATTTTTGAATTTTTTATGAATTTTTAAAGAAAAATGAATTAACAAAAATAAACTTTTTCTAAAAATTATCACTAAAATTTTACTTATTATATTTCAAAAATTACCTAATTTAAAGAAAAAAATTATTGAAAAGAATTTTAAATTTCATCTATTTTTCTATATTTCAAACTTTACTAAGAAAAAGAAAATTAACTAAAACCTATTTAAATTCCTAGAAAATACAAATTAATTTGGAAAAATAAGGAAAAATGGTTTTTAAAAACTATAAAGGTGCAGAAACCTATTGGCACAAAAAGCCCTAATTTTTATAACCTAATTATGCTCTAATTTTATCAATTAAAAACCTAAACCTAAATTTATTAAACTAAAATGAAAAATATTAAATCTATTTTATTAAAATGAAAAGACAAGGTAGAAAGTGTAAAATACTAAAGTAAAGGGTAGGTGGGCAAACTTTTGGAAATTTACACTACTATGAAAACGTGTAACCCTGTACTATTAAGAAAATACAAAACAAACCCTGCGATCTAGCTTATTTTGGCTTATTGAAAAAGTGAATTTCAGCTAAAACTTAAAACTACAAACTTATAGAACAGCTTATTCTTAACAACTTTAATAAAAGCAAAATCTACTTTTATCAACAGAATAAGCCAGAAATTAAGCTCTTTGTTTCTGTTACAGTAACAAGGGGTTTAAGAGTTTTTCTAGATTATGGCTTATTTCAAGCTTATTTTTGGATGAATATGAAAAACACAAGAAGCAACATGATGCCGTGTGATGTGTACTATGATTATCTATAAAGAATCAAGCTAAGAGTAACAAGAATAACAAGAAACTTTCTTAATGAAAGTCTACTGACAAGTTTTAGCTTAATCAATGGTTAAAAAAGCATTTTCTAATCGCTAACAGCTTATTTTTAAATCCTAAAAGCTAAAATTTTGAATTTAAGCTATGCTATGGATTTAAAACTAACCTAGATAAAAGGTTTTCCAAAATTACAACTAGAAATGAAAATCAAATAGAAAATAAGCTAGAATCCTAAATGCTGCTATATTGCTTTTTGTAGGTTAAAATAAGCTATACTAAAAGCTTAAAATTGAAATCTAAAAGATGAAATTTAAAAAACTCATGGAATACTAGTTTAATGCTAATTTCTAAACCATATTTCCTAATTTTGAATGTTTAAGAAGAAACTAAAAGTCCAATAGCAACAACATCAGCAGTAACTGATGTTGCTGATGTGTTTGACCAAATATGTACATGCAGGCTAAATGCTTAGCTTAAATCTCATGTACTCACTACCTATTTGTTCCTAAACTTACACATATCAAATTTAAGCACTCTTATGCTGAAAATCACTAAAACTTCAAATTCTTCTTTAAACTAAAACTGTCCTGGTGCAAACAAAGAACTTTGAGCTCTAAATTTTGAATCTTCTACTAACTAAGTTCTAAATCCTGTTCTAAACCTGTCAAAATGACTTAACTCAACTTAGTGA
This sequence comes from Tanacetum coccineum, assembly GCA_026074375.1. Lineage (NCBI taxonomy): Eukaryota > Viridiplantae > Streptophyta > Magnoliopsida > Asterales > Asteraceae > Tanacetum > Tanacetum coccineum. The sequence goes on along the minus strand of BQNB010156712.1, from coordinate 9,218 downwards.
AGAGTTTGAGAGAATGTTTTATTGACTTAAAGGTCAAATAGGCTTTAACCCAAACACTCCTTCACTTAAGCTGTCTAAACTTAAGTACAACTAAAAACTGATTTAAAAACTAAAACAGTAAAACACTTTATCTACTCACACTAATTCTGTCCTAATTAAGCTATTTGAGCTTTAAAAGTCCTAGCTTATTAATAGGATTAAGCTACTTTCTCTCCTAGCTCATACTACTCAATATTATGAAGAATTTAACTAACTAAAACTTAAGATTTTCTATGAACTAAACACAGACTAATCAATACATTGCATTACAAATCTAACTATACAATCTAAACACAATTAAGCACAAAATAAGAGCAAAGAACTAATCTCAATTGAGTAAGCTAAACTTTATGCTAAATGAAATTATACTAGATTAAAACCCTGGATTTGATGAACTCACATTAAGTTAATCCAAAAGTTGTAAGCTTAAATGTCTAATGGCCTCCAGAAGCCTCTAAACAAAACTTTAAGCTCAATAAGCTATTTTATAGTTTATTAGCTCCATAAGCTTCCAAACTTGAATTAAATGAACACAATGAACTCGTAATAGACTAAAACAAGAGTATTAAAAGATTTTATATCATTTGGACAACTTGAGAAGCTAAGCAAAGCAGAATAAGCTACAAAGAGCTTTATTAACAATCTTATTGACCAAAAACATCTTATTAACATGAAGCGTTTGAAACACAAACACCACTCAACTTTACTTATTACTTTTAAAAGAGAAGTACAAGATTAAAAATAGTAGTACACAGAAACTGATTAAAGTTTTAAAAGCTTAAATTGAAAACAATGAACATTCACGAAGTCTTAAAAAGAAAATTACAAAGTAAAACTGAATATAAAAAATAACTTAACACCTAACTACTCAATTACTTCTCTCTTTATAGCTGAGTCTTCAACCTTTGGTGCTTGTTGTGTGAGAGCAAGACATAAATATATCCTGACACCTTTTATTAATCTTGTCTTGGAGCCCAGAGTCGTAGGTCGGATGTGCCAACATGGCATAAAAGAAGGGGTTAGTAGAGAAGGGGGTGAAGGTTTTTGACATGTGTATTGGTGTGAGGTTGAGTGTATGGGGAGAAGGAAAAAGGTAACAGGTTTTGGGTTTTTGGCATGGCGGAAACGTTTTGGAAACAACAGTGTTTCAACTGTATGGGGGGAGGATTGGGGTTTTGGGCAAAATCGGCGCCCTCACTGATAAAGTATCTTTGCACAATCCGTCCTTAGTGTTGTTTTATAACTTTTTGGGACTTGGCAAAACAAGTCCCCAAGTTTTTTACTCTTTATTTTTACTATTTTTAATTATCTTTAGGAGTTGGGCCAACCGAATGTATCAGTAGTACTGGGGGCGGGGAGGGGGGGGGGGGGGGGGGGTGGGGGGAGGGGGGGGGGGGGGGGGGGGGGGGGGCCTTATGGTTTTGATAAGTCTTAGGTCTGACAGAAATTGGCCCTTTGGAGTACAACTTTGGCAAAAATGGCATTGGCCCCTTTCTTCTTTTTCTCTTATTTCCTTTACATATAAGTTTTCAGGGTTTGGCATTGGATTTTAACCCTCAAACTTATAATTTCTTGACTTGTTGACTTTTTTGCTTCTGGGGGTTGACTTTGGGTTGACTTCTGAGTGACTTTAGGGTTTTGGAACTTTGGCTTTGGACTTTGACTTTCTCTCTCCGCTTTCCATTATTCCGAGTCTGGTTTGTCGATTGGCTTTCGTTTTTCGTAGCATTTTCATAAACATCTGTTCCTTATCCTTGATCACAATACTATTACAAACAAGCGTATATTTGGCATTTTAAGTCCGTTTTTGGTTATTTTAGCTCGTTTTTAAAGGTAAAAGGTATGTGTAATTAAACACATACCAATGTTCTAACCCGCAGCATCCTATATTCGACATGGTATACGTTCGTTTCCCTAGTGATAGCTAATCACCCGAACGGGGTTGTCAAACCCAATAGATCTATTTATAACATTCGCGCTCGTATTACAGTATCAACATAATGGGCTCAAGATTGAGGTTATCGCTACTTAGGCAACATTTAAACATAATGGTGAAACATACCACTTGTCCAGTGTAAAACAGTGCATGTTTTCACCCCAAAAAACTTTGGTAAAACAAAAGCAGTAAAACGTAGGGCTTGAACTCACCTTGAGTTCTGATAATCAAATATCGTAGATAATGCGGTCACGTAAAAGAACGAATGCAACCTAAATTATCATAGGTCGTATAAGTAACACCCCTGAGTACTTTAATCAAATAACATGAATATAATCCTATAATGTTAAATCAGTACTATCGTTCGGTGCTATCATAATTAAAGAGGTCATGACATGACGTACGAGGCGTTAGGACAACTTTTAAATCGTAAATCAAACAACTCGTCGATACGCCAATCCGAAGAGGCTCATTATGAAAACTCCTAGTTAATATAGTACTTTTTGGATCAACCACATAATATTCTATATAGCTCAATCCGCACTAATGGTTTTGGGTAAAATTGTGTTTAATTAAGTTTAAAAACGTTTTATAATTACCGTTTATAGGAGCCAACCTGTGAGTAACTTTGCGCGTTGAAAAAACCCGATTCTCCCTCTCCGCGTTTCTTATTGCCCATCTTTTCGTATTAAGACGTTATATCGAGTATTTGAACATTTCATAAATTTTTTGTCCCCTGATAAACAGTATACTTTACTGTTCATAACAACATGGGAGTTTTATATAAAATTCGTATTTGTTGTCGTAAAACCCGTACATGTCAGTATTTATATTCGTTATAGCTCCCGTTTTTTATAACGATTCTTTCGAGGGACGTTTCTCGGTATTTGAAGTTCATATCTTTTAGAGGTTTTACAATGCCAGATAAAACTTTCTGTCATGAGATAGTAACTTTCTAAAAATAGTCTTTAATAAAAGGTATTGATGGGTCGTAAAACTCGCGAAATTCATAACTCGTCGTTTTATTAGATTAAAAAAATTACGATTCTTATCATTTTGGTATCCTAAAAATATGTTTATTTGGTTAAAAATATCAACACTTGCCTGTTTATATTTTTATAAAATTTTTTATAAAAATTTATTTACGATTCGTTATATTAACTATAACTCTTATTTAACGTAACTTTTCGTTTATTAACCCGTTTAAACAATTCTTACCTGTTCCGAATCGTCGTGAAAATGTGTTATATTAGAAAAATATAAAAGATATGTATAAATTTCGAAATTTGGACAGAAAGTTTGTGATAGTTGTGAAGTCCAAAATTATGTCTGTTTCCTGTTTCATCTTAGACTTTTTAACACTAATCTATATTTTATAGTTAATCATATATATTACATGTATATTATGTCCATAGTCCTTTTATTGTCCCTTTGTCCAAATATTACAAGTCTTTTATCTTACATAATAAACCATAACTTTTATAAAAATCCATAAATCACTAGTTTTGTCCATAATCATATTTATACATAACCAAGTGTGTACAAGTGTATTTCTTCCAAGATAACTTTATTTTAGTGTTCAAGTAACATTAATAAGAAGTCCATAATAAATATAGCAAGTCTATGTATTTCTTTATCTTGAAACATATTATGAAACTATAAAAACCCTAATTAACCCATAATCATTTTCATGTTTAACCAAGAGTGTAAATCACTTGTGTGACCATTTTAACATGATGTCATTAACATCATAAGGTATATAAAAGTGTACATTATGATGACAACAAATAAAAACTTCTTTTTACATGTTAATAATCCTAAATGGTCATTTAAGCTAAAATAAATTAATCCACATAAAAATGAAAATATAAGAACATAAAAGTTCAAGTAAACTAATGAGGTATGATGAATGATGATAAGCAAGTGCTAACCTTGTTTAAGCCAAAACCAAAGCTTCCCAATAAAACCCCTTTGTTTTCTTAACAAACACCCTCGTCTTCCTTTTCTTGATTATTACTTGCAAATGGTGATTCAATGGTTGGAAACACCTTAGAATGACTTATAATAGATGTGTATAGAAGGGTATAGGTTGAATAAAATTTTGTATGGATTGTTATAAAAGGGGATGCTTTGTGTCCGTAGCTTAATAATTAGCAAGAAGGTGGAGTAATATGTTTGATTTGTAAAGTGGTTTGCTTGTATGAGTTCTCATTCTAATAGATACAGGTATAAACAGTATAGAATAGTCAAGGAACATGGTTTAGTTTAGGGAAGGGTCATGTCTTAGGGATGGCCTTTCAGTACAATTAGACAAGGTAATGTGACGGCATTAATAAAGTATGTTGCTCTTTTGACAAGTTTAGTTAGATTTCTTTCACTTTTCATGTATATCTTTGTATATAATGCAAGAATTTCGGCATAAGAGTGATATACATGATATATTTATGAAATTTTTGTGTATTGGGTATAAATGTGGGTATTTGTTGAAGCGTAGAAAAGTTTTTGTGGTTCCGGGAGTGCCTAAACGCAATTTATCGCGAAACGTATACACTTTACGTATCCGATAAAAATAAAATGAACAAAGTTAATAATTATCCTCAAAATAATTATATAACCCTTGCTTGATGTAAACATTTAATTGTTTGATGCCCGTTTACATTGAACGCTAATTTTTGGCGTACGCGATTTAACCTATCGCTTATGATTTAAAGTGAACACGTACATTACAAAAAGTACATTGCGGATTTGTTGACGTCGTCAATGACTTGAAAACACAGGGTGTTATAGACTTCCCCCGTTAAACGAGCCTTGTCCTCAAGGCTTACAATGCAGCACTTGACGACGGTGCGGTCTTGATGAAGAGATGTGGGTATTTCTTTTTGAACTGGTCTTCACGCTCCCACGTGAACTCAGGACCTCTCTTGGAGTTCCATCGAACTTTGACTAATGGGATCCGACTTCGCTTCAACCGTTTAACTTCACGGCCCACTATTTCTAATGGTTCCTCAACAAAATGAAGCTTGTCATCAAGATGAAGTCCATCCAACGGAACGGCTAATGGTTCGTCGGCATGACACTTTTTCAGATTAGATACATGAAACGTATTATGAACTCTGCTCAACTCTTCTGGAAGTTCAAGCTTGTAAGCAACTTCTCCAACCCTTTCTATCACCTTAAAAGGTCCAACATACCTAGGGTTCAACTTCCCCCGTTTGCCAAAACGTACGACCCCTTTCCAAGGCGAGACCTTAAGCATGACTTTGTCCCCGACTTGGAATTCCATTGGTTTACGCTTCAAGTCAGCGTAACTCTTCTGTCGATCACGAGCGGCTTGCATCCTTTGCTTGATCTGGATGATTTTCTCAGTGGTCTCTTGAATTAGTTCTGGACCGAGTATTTGAGCTTCTCCAACTTCAGTCCAACAAACAGGTGAACGACACTTTCGACCATAAAGTGCTTCGAATGGTGCGGCCTTGATGCTTGCGTGATAGCTATTGTTGTATGAAAACTCGACTAATGGCAAATGGTTAACCCAACCCTTTCCAAAGTCGATTGCACAAGCACGCAACATATCCTCGAGAGTTTGAATGGTCCTCTCGCTTTGCCCGTCTGTTTGTGGATGGTACGCAGTACTCATATCCAAATTTGTACCCAAAGCGTTCTGAAGTGACCTCCAGAAATTCTGTTGAGTGTATTTTCATAAATACTTCGATTAAGGGTTTCAATCACTCATTTAATCAATTTCATTCAATCATATACTCTCTATCACAAACCCTAATCATTTTTCATACATTCTATCAAAAATCCCAACACAATGACGACCCTAAAGTTTGTTGATACTCACAACATGGTCGCATTTTTGTCTAAACCCGAAGAAAGTAATGGGAAATAGTGGATTTTCTGAATAAACACCCCATAAACTATGTCTATTAACATCAAATCTATTATTTATCATCGTGCACTGAAACAATTATGGGAGAATGTAAATAAGCGATAAACTGTTAATGGGAAGTACAGTTACAAGCCGTAGGTGGATGGGGATAGAAAGTGATCTTACCGAATCCACTTTTAAGAAGAGATCCTGCAACTAGAAGAGCTGTAGGTATTGTTTGTTACACAATGCTTTACTATTTTTGAACAGCATTACACTACGGGTATGAGAAAGTTTTACAAAAACTTACTTTCTATAAGGCATTCTTTTCCCCTCAATGGAAATTCCTTATTCATACTGTTTTACAATGTCTATGTGCCAAGACTACTACATGAAATAAGTTTAGTAGCATTATGGCATCTGCAATTATCTATTTAGCTACAAACCAGAAGTTTAACTTTTCAAAATACATTTTTGAAAGTAAAGTGAAGAACTTGGAGAATGTGTCTGGTAAATTCTTGATGTATCCAAGATTTGTACAAGTGTTTTTGGATAAACAACTAGAAGGAATGTCAAATCATAAAAGGATTTATGTTACACCCTCTCACACTAAGAAGATTTTTAGAAACATAAGAAGGGTAGGGAAAGGCTTTTTTGGAAGAGAAACACCCGTATTTCAAACAATGGTGGTACAACATCAAGAAGAAATGGGTGAAGGTTCAGCAAATCCAACTGATCCCTATCACACACCTACTATTATTCAACCATCAACATCTCAACCTCAAAAGAAACAAAGAACACGAAGGTCAAAGAGAAAGGACACTAAGGTACCTCAGCCTAGTAGTCCTACAACCAATGTAGTAGATGAGGCTGTCAATGAGGAGATGGATGATAGTTTGGTGAGGGCTGCCACTACTGCTTCTAGCTTATAAGCAGAGTAGGACAATGGTAACATCCTTAAGACCCGATCCAAGGCAACACCTAATGAACCAAGTTTCCCAGGAACTAGTTCAGGTGGTGGTCCCAGGCGCCAAGATACCATAGGGGATACAGTTGCTCAGACTAGGTCTGAGAATGTATCTAAACTTTTAAATGATCCACTGCACGTAAGAGGTAGCACACTTCAAAGTGGTGAGGATAGTCTGAAACTAAAGGAATTGATGGAATTATATACCAATTTGTAAAATAGAGTTATTGATCTGGAGAAAACTAAGACCTCTCAAGCTCAGGAGATTACAAGTTTGAAAAGGAGGGTCAAGAGACTAGAGAAGAAAGGAAGGTCAAGAACTTATGAGCTTAAAAGATTATACAAGGTTGGTTTATCTAGAAGAGTGTAATCCTCTTATGAAGAAGGTTTGGGTGAGGAGGATGCATCCAAACAGGGGAGGATAGTTGATATTGATGTTGATGCAGGAATTAACTTAGTTAGTACTCATTTTGATGCTGATACAAATATGTTTGGAGTACATGACTTAGTTGGTGATGAGGTAGTTGTTGAAAGAGAAGTTGCTGTTAAAGCTGCTAGTACAATTCCAGTTAGTACTGCTACAACTACAATAACTGTTATAACTAATGATGATATTACTTTGGCTAAAGAACTTTCTCAACTGAAAAGGTGCTAAACTACCAACAACAACTGCTTCTACAATAATTACAGTTGTGAGCACAAGACCCAGAGCAAAATGACTTGTTATTCATGAACAAGAGCAAGCACCTACACCAACAGTTTCTTCAGAACAGCCATCACAACTCAATGTTCAAGATAAAGGTAAAGGCAAAATGGTTAAACTAGAACCTGTGAAGAAATTGTCAAAGAAAGATCAATTGATGCTTGATGAAGAACTTGCCTTCAAGCTACAAGTTGAAGAAGAAGAAGAAGAAGAAAGGCTTGCCAGAGAAAAATCTCAAGAAATTTAAGAAGTAAACATAGCTTGAGATGATGTTCAGGCTAGAGTTGAAGCTGATTATCAGTTGGCTCAAAGATTACAAGCTCAAGAGCAAGAAGAATTGACTGATGAAGAAAAGGCAAGATTATTTGTACAATTCTTAGAGCAAAGAAGAAAACATTTTGCAGCTAAGAGAGCGGAAGAGAAGAGGGACAGACCACCAACAAGAGCTCAACAAAGGAGTTTCATGTGTACTTATCTGAAAAACATGGAAGGATGGAAGCCCATAGATTTGAAGAACAAGTCCTTTGTTAATATTCAAGAATTGTTTGACAAAGCAATGAAAATAGCGAATACCTTTGTTGACTACTGGACTGAGTTAGTAGAAGAGAGTTCTAAGAAAGCTAAAGCAGAGATAGCACAAGAGAGCAGTTCAAAGAGAGCAAGCACTAAGCTGCAACAAGAAAGTATTAAGAAGCAAAAGGTGGATGAGGATAAAGAAACAGTAGAGCTTCAAAGACTAATAGAAGTTCTTCCTGATAAAGAGGAAGTAGCAATTAATGCTATTCATTTGGCAACTAAGCCTCCAAGAATTGTTGACTACAAGATCCATAAAGAAGGGAAGAAAACCTATTACTAGATAATCAGGGCTGATGGATGTTCAAAGATGTACTTAGTCTTTAGTCATATGCTCAAAAGCTTTGACAAGGAAGATTTAGAAACCCTGTAGAAATTAGTAAAAGCTAAGCATGGATCAACAAGGCAAGAGGAGGGCTATAATAGAGTGTTATGAGGTGATCTAAAGACAATGTTTGATCCACATGTTGAAGATCAAGTATGGAGAATCAACAAGATTACAAAGTGTTGGATTGGAAAATATATGGCTCATGTAGAGTTCATTCTTTAAGGATGCAGCATATGCACATTCATATGATGGTAGAAAAGAGATATCCCCTTACACCTGCTACAATTACTAATATGTTAAACAAGAAGCTTCAATGTGATCGTTTCAGTGAAATGGTATATCAGCTTCTTAAACTTCTCACAAAATAGCTCAAGAATCAATGAAGTGTTTGGAAGCATCCTCCTGGTGATTAATGAAGCTTTTAATGAAGAAACTTGAGATTTTGGAGATAAAAATCAAGTTTAGGGGAGGATTATTGTTGGTATTAAAATACTTCATGATGATCTTAAAGTTACTGCTGCTACGATTTGTGTTACTGCTACTAAGTAAAACTTAGTGCTGTTCAGTAATCTTAATGAAAAATATGCTAAGTAGTTAGTACTGCTAGTTACTACTGCTAGTGTAACTTAGTACTGCTAGTGTATATTAGTACTGCTAGTTACTACTGCTCGTATATATTAGTACTGCTAGAGTAAAGTTAGTACTGCTGGTGAAGATTAAAGAAAATATTCTACGTAGTTACTACTGCTTGTACACAGTTAATGCTGCTAGTGAATAAGTTACTACTGCTTGTTAAGAGTT
>BQNB010156711.1:0-12835 GCA_026074375.1 Tanacetum coccineum | reverse complement strand
ATCCAATACTTCCATTATTTCAATAAACTTTCAAGAATCCATCAACTTTATTTTATAAAATCAACACAACCACTTGGATACTAAAGATTTAATAACAAGAATCATAAGTGAATAAGAAGTGAAAGAGAAGAGCTCAAAGTTTGCTTACAATCAAGAAGAATAAAAGAAATCTATAAGATCTTGATTAAATGATGATGAACTTGTAAAACCCCAAAAAATATATCAAACCCAAACTTTTAAATTCTTGCAAAACCCTTGAAAACAAATGATATAACCCTTTGGAACACCCTGAATCTTCTTAGAAATGAACACAAATGTCTTGAATCTTGAAGAAATGAAAGGAAAAAATCACCTTATGGTGGTGGTGGTCTAGCCGTGGGCTAGAGAGAGCAAGGATGGGAAGAAGAAACTTTTAGGAGGCCTGTGTGTATGAGAATACCCTAGAAATGAATAAGTGGTTTTATATATACTTGAAGGTTTAAGGTTTTAGGTCTTATGTAAACGATGGCTAAATCCAAAATGGCTTGAACCCTCCCCCTTGGTCCTCTTGTGTGCGTCGGCTAGAGCAAGAAAGAAGAAAAGAAAGATCAATTTTACATCAAGGGGTTCAAGTCTCTGATAACATCAAATATTTAATACTTTTTCATATCAAATTCCCGCATTTATTGCCTTGCTTTATATTATTTTTATATGAATTCGATATTTATTTCAATTATTTTGTAAATTCAGGTAAATTAAGGCAATGGAATAGAAAATGGTGAATTTAGTGCCAATACTAATTTATTTTGTAGAGGTACTAAAGTTTATGGAGAGCTACTAAATCTCTACAAGATATAGCTCAAATGCCAATATGAAGAATAGTACAACTACTATATTATTTAGTAGGGGTACTATATTTTTAATAATTAATGATGCCGAATTAGAAGCTCAAAAGATGTTACGGCGTAACGGCCCTCTGGGTTACGCCGTAATCACATATTTATTATGAAGATTTGGATGCTTTGATGATAATCATTTATTTAATATGAAGATTCAGTGCTGACGAAACTTTATGGCGCAACGTTATATATAGTTACGCCGTAATCGGTTATTATGGAAATAATTTCGATGATTGACTAAGGGTTACGGCGCAACGCGATTATTAATTACGCTGTAACCAAAATATCTCTTAATGAAGGAAAGACGCATCAAGAAGGTTACGGCGTAACCGTGTATTTAGTTACGCCGTAAAATTACAGGGACTAAAGTTGCGCATAATGTATGAAGTTTCAATTATATTTACAAGTTGTTCCCTAAGTCCAGGGACTTAACTTGCCAAAGCATCAAAGTGATATTTAGTATAAATATTGGAATCAATTCATTCGGATCATATAACATTCGGTGGGACAGCCGAATAGAAAGAAAAGCGAGAAAAGAGCTAGCAGCCTGCTAGCTTGGTTATAGGGCAAACCCTTTGAGGTTTGCTATGGCGTTTGACTAGGGGATCGAGAGCATTAATTTCACACAACTTGTAATTATACTTTAACTTTTTATGGTCAATTTAATTATATTATTTTGGATTATTGGATCCACCCATATAATTGTTGAGGTTATTTTTATTAGTTATGTTTTATTATTTGTTCTTGGCATTTATTTATTTTAATTATCTTATGATTATTATGTTATGATCTCGTTGTTTTTATTCGTTTTCTTATTAAGTTTTATGTGGGCATCGTTCTTGATGTTAGTCTTAGATCTGGATTCTAGAGCAATGCCTAAGTGCAAAGTTATCCACTTCACCGGTTGTTCTTGATTCTCCAGTCGTTTAATGTAATCCATATATACATTATAGGTTCGTTGTTATACCTATTGAATCGTTCTATTGATCTTGGACTTGAAAATTAAGTGTTTTGTAGCTTTAGCACCAGTTTAATTTTAATTCAGCTACGTTAGGCCTCTTATCTTTTTTGGCTTAATCTCTTAAAGAAGTAAGCAGCTTTTACCATTGTTATTCAATCACTCTCGGTATGATAGGCTACTTGCACCAGCAGCAATCGAGTCGCGGTTGGTGTTAACATTTAACATATGAGGAATTTTAAGATTGACGACAATGAATTTGCACTGGAGTTCTATAGCTATCAGTAATTAATTGCGTTCTTCTCTCATTTCTAGTTGTCCACCCTAGACAACTCCCTTTTCGCCAAGATAGGCTTACCACCATCAACACGTCAGCAATAATCTTAAAAATCACACTGTTTTTCTTTCCTGCTTTATTTGTTAGTATAAATAAATCAAGTTAGACAATTAGAGACATAAATTGTTCTTTGGGTCGACACACGTACTTACCAATTACTACACTATACACGATAGGGTACATTGCTCTTTAGTGCGTAGGAATAGTCAAGGTAGTTAGGGGTTTTATAAATGTAAAACCTGAGGTAGTTTTATTTAAAAGAAATTATGCATCACGTATTTTGGCAACCGTTGCCCGGGAACAGTTTTTGTTATTTTTGATTGTTTGATTGATATGTGTGTGTCTGTTTGTGCTTGTATGTGTGCTTGAACCTTCTGTTCTTCTCCTTTTTCTGAGTGTTTGCATGATTGATTGACTGTCGTTACGGTGTTACCAGTAATATGGTTACGGCATAACATATATGTAAAATTTCGTTTTAGACTTGGATATGGTGTGGCTTAGTAGTTCTTGTTACGGCATATTTTGGTCTGAAACACCAAAAATAGTTTGTGTAACACCCCCATAAAATCACAACAACGCAGCGGAATACCACTTTGAGGTGCTACTTCATAGAATAAAGTACAAGTTACAGAAAACGACCTCAAAAGAGACGTTAATACAATGTCATCATTCGAACATTAAAAAATTTCAGGTTAAATCAGGGGTCTCTATTAATTTATAATTTAAGAAGATTACAAGATTTTGAATCGTGACTCATTTTTTATTTTTAAGGAAAAAATTGTTTAGTATGTGTAGAAAAACCTCAAGTCCTTGAGTTTTGTTGTATACACGGCGCTCTCGAATGCTCCAATATGATTTGAACCACAAGAATCAACCACGAATCCACACGTAGCTCTGATGCCAATTGTAGGATCCCGATTAACACTTACACTTCATATAACACAACACGAATCGAACTAGAAAAGAGATAAAGAAAGTGAGTTGATTTAGAGAGAGAAAGAGGAGAGAGAGATGAGAGAAAAAGAGAAAAGATATTTATTAGAAAATGAGAATAGATATTTTCTAAGTGAAAAATATCTATATATACCCCTACACATTTAATGTGACGCGCGGGATATTTAACTAGGACTCGGGCTCGGGTTTTGCTTGGGATTAAACCCGAAACATATACAATATTAGATTAACTATCGAGCCCGATTCCCGATTATATTCTATTACAACGTTAACTTATTGATTGACCGAGACCAACATACATAATGAACGAACTTCATGTTCGACTCAATATTTTGAGGCTAACAATTATGTTGTTCTTAAATTGACATATGATACCTTCACATTTTTTAATAAGCTTTAACTATACTGAACAAATTATTATCTTATAGTATTAAACGTGCATAACCAAAATATAACCATGCATGAAAAAATTACTTGTGTAAGGGTGATGATCATTGTTTAGGGGATGGCTAGAGAGTAGCAACGTACAAAACTCACGTAATTATTAGGACTTTGAATTTATGACTGTAGTGTATATTTTGCGGCAAAATAGTCTTATGAGAGTGTTAATGTGTCACCATGTTGTCTTGTCAATTATAGTTACTTACCATAACTTTTCATTAAATATGTTATATGCAAACCTGTATATTTAATATTAGACGAGTATCCGTGCATAACAACGGGATTTAATAGCGACAGATGATTGTTGTGATTATAGTTTGCATAAAAAATACAAATATTTAAAAACTATGATTTATCAAATGACTATATACATTAAAAAAGGAGACACAAATGATCATTACCCAATGACGGTTGATACACGTTAAATTTTTTTGCTTGAGTTTTATTACCGCATGTTACAACCGTTTGCAATTATATTTTGATATTTTCACATTCTAATTTGAACGTTGCACAAAACACTTACCATAATATCACATATCGTTAATTATCTGCCGCTAGAAATTTCCGTTGCTATGCATGGGTACTCGTCTAGTATCCCTTAAACCATAAAATGAAAATACTAATAAACATTGTTTTAAGTTTTAAACGTAATTCTGAATATTTGAACTCCTGCTAGCCTGCCATATGCCATACACCACCATACTGTCGCAGCCACCATTTTGCCTATTCGCTTAAGTATCCACTGTAACCATTAGTATATTGACGCGTTGGATCTACGAAGTCTTCATCATCATCACACGCTAGGAGATTCAGGTCAAATAATGGCCGAATAGTATTATTTGAATGTGAACCTGTCAAGCTTTGATCATTTTGGTTATCTTCTGAGTCGCGGTTGACACTGATGGCTTGAAGGTTTGAGGGCTCGGCTGACTGTGATGGTTCTCTTCTTTCATTTTGATTCTCTTCTGAGCCACTACGGAGTGTAATAGTTTGTTGGTTTAAGGGCTCGGCTGGCTCTGGAACTTTTCTCTTCCGCCGAATGGGTGGTTTCTGGCTAGCCTTCTCTGTCATGTTCTTGACGCGGAGTCTTTTAGCAACACAAGCACGACATGAGCATGTTGGTGAGTGTTTTGACCCACTTGGTGGCTGAATGCAAATAATGCACTAGCATCCTATTCTATGACGTAGGTGCTTCTTGGTTACATCTGATTGTTCTGGTGCAACCCTCGCTTCAACTGTTGCTTGTGTTTCAGGTTCACGATTTCTAGTCTTGGTCCTTTTTGAAGATGCTGCAAATCATGTAAAAACATCAATTGATTAGCAAATATATTCATAGAGGAATGTTATGCAAAATAATTGACCAGGATCATTTGTACATTCACCGATCATCCTGAGAGTTATATTCTTGATCTTGTATGCAACTGACTTGTCTTTTGATCTAGTGCACCAACAAGAGCAAATATTAGTTTGCTTGTTCGCCTATCTAATAAGGAAAAGCATGTTAATTTGGTATCAAACTTACGGAACTTTATTTGGAGCTAGGGTTGAACTTCTTCCAACTGCTTTGCCTTGTTACGGACAAATAATGAAATAAGTACGTACTGTAGAGACCAAATTTCAGTATTGTTGTAATTTTTTTATTTTATTTTTTGATTATGGTAAATCATATGAATGATACACAAATTAGACCTAATGAGTTTAGTCCCCATTTAAGACTGCGACAAGACATTGCACTAGAGATCATAGTAATTAATTGCGTTCTTCCTTTCTAGTTGTCCACCACTATACCAATCCTCTTTTTGACAAGCTAGGCTTACCACCAAAGTAATTCATCGATAATCTCAAATACTCAAACATGTTTTCTTTCCTGCTTTCTTAGGTAGAATAATAAAATCAATTAGATGATTAGAGGCACAAACCGTTCTTTGGGTCAACACCCGTACTTACCAATCACTACACTATACACGATAGGGCACACTGCTCTTTAGTGCGCAGGAATAGTTAAGGTAGTTAGGGTTTTATAAATGTAAAACCTGACGTAGTTTTTATTTAAAAGAAATTACGCATCAAGTTTTTGGCGCCGTTGCCGGGGAACGGTTTTTGTTGTTTTTGATTGTTTGATTGATATGTGTGTGTTTGTTTGTGCTTGTATGTGTGCTTGAACCTTCTGTTCTTCTCCCTTTTCTGAGTGTTTGCATGATTGATTGACTGTTGTTACGGCGTAACCAGTCATTTGGTTACGGCGTAACGTGTGTGAAATATAAATAAAAAAAATCCGTTTCAGACTTGGATATGGTGTGGCTTGGTAGTGCTTGTTATGGCGTATTTGGGTCTGAAACACCAAAAATAGTTTGGGCATTGCTTGAACCTTAAAATTTTATTCCTGAGTCAAGTAATTGCCATTAATGTATGCTCCTCTTTTTGCTCAGTTTTATTACACATTTAATGCACAGGTTTGTTAGTGTGCAGGATGAGCAATTATTTACAGGTTGAGGAGATGACATGAAGATTGGACATGTGTGGAGATGTCCAAATAAGCCTGTGATGGAGGCTAGAGTCGAACTTAACGACTCTTTAAATAAACAAAAGTCCTATCCTTTTAATTGTTTTCTGCATTTAGTTGGTTTTGTATATTTCTTACTTGGTTTTGCAGGGTCTAACAGCAAGGGGGCGGAATTCAAAGTCACCTTTCCTCGTAATTGTGTGGTAAGATTGCTGCCAATGGCAGCAATTACGGCGTAACAATCTTAGTTACGCCGTAATCATTGAAGTTGCGGCGTAATCCTTCCCATGGTTACGGCGTAACTGAACTTAATCAAAAATTTTAAAATGGTCATCCACATGATTACGGCGTAACCCAATCCTTGGTTACGCCGTAATCCCTTCCTGCAAATCATTAAATCATTTGAAATTTTACAAAACCGTGTATATTGGTAAATGAACTTTGTGGGTATGTTCTCTGGAAACCCTCACGAGACTTCACTCGTCCACTTGGGCCACCAAGTGGTTTAAAAGGCTTGTTGCATACGCTAAATGCAACCGTGATTCCTACGAAAGTGAGTTAGGTTTATTTTGTAAAGTTTTGTATATTTTGTGCTATTGTGCTTTTATCCAGGTTTATGCTTTTGGTATTAGTCTTTCTTGCAGTTATTCAGGTAATGCACAGGATGAGGTGCTAGGATACTAATCAAGCTGCAAGGAAGCATCCCGAACCGTCCTAGTTGAATGCTATACAGGATGATGAAAAAGTCGCCTGTGATGGTGGATGTTGCTCAAAGAAGAAGACTTGGAGCATTGCTTAGAGCATGCTGTCTCTTCATATCACCGAGCAAATCCAGGGGAGTAATCCGTTCCATTTCTAACCCTTCCTATTTAAATTTTATATGCTTATGTTTGACTCAAGTGGGGGGAAGGGATTAGAAATAAACACCCATTTGATTATACTTGCCTTTATTTTTCTAGTTTATTTTGAAAAATGTTTCATTACTAAAATTTTGACATGTTTTTCATTACTTAACTAGTTAAAACTTTACTGAGCACACCTACCTTATAATTCAATTGTGTGAGGATAAGCCTTTCCGTTTTCCCCTTATACATAAATCCAATAAAAATGAGTGTGCCGGTGGCTGTAGTAGACTTTAGAACTTGGCCTGGTATATCTTTTCGAGACCACAATAATGAGCATTGCACCTAGTGTAATTGGTGTAGCTGTGATAAAAGGCAATTTTAGGATTAACCCCAAATAGCCCATCCATGTTATGTTTGTGTATATTGAATTTTCACACTGATTAGTCAATCCCCCGGTTAAACCCTTTGTTGCACTCATCTTTAGTGCAAGATACCCCTAGTACAATCTGTTGAGCCTTTCCTTTCATTTTGTAACCCAATATATGTTGTTTTGTTACACCTATCGCCTTAGCCTACCCTGTAGTTTCTTAGTCCATGATCGGGGAGTTGCTGGTTAATTTTGGGTTTCACTGGTGGAAGTTGCGGGTTAGGATAGAGGGTATTTGAAGAAAAAACGGGTTTTGAAGATAGTTGATCTCAAGTGGGGGATGCTTATGTATATATGTATCTGTAATGTGATTCATTGTATCCTTGTCTTGCATAAAAAAAGAGAATAAAGAGCATGCAAGAAAGTGTTTATGAGTCAGCTTATATGTCGTATAGTGATAGTATTTCCGCTTTGTCCAGCTGGCGATGATTCCTTCTTTATTAACTGGTAGTTCATATAAACCCGTACATTTCTATCTCTCCTTTCTATTTAAAGTAAATCTGTATAATGAGGGCATTGTACAACTCAAGTGGGGGGAAGGGAGATAGAAATGAGGTATTTGGTATAATCATTGATGAGGAAGGCCGAGTTAATGCATTACACTATATTTTATACGTATTAACTCGTGTATTATGAAGATCCCTTAACTTTTGACCCTGGATTGACGGGTTCAATCGTTACGACACCCCGATTTTCGAATATTTGGAATGTGTATTATACTAAGATGAAAATTCAATCGCAAGACATTTTCATTTATGCATTTGTTTGTTTTGTTATGTTTGTTTTAGCATTATTGCATATATCTTTATATGTGTTTTAGTAAATCAAGGATTACACTAAAATGGGGGGGATTTGTTGGTGATTTTAGTGTCATTAACGGCCATTTAGGTAATGATGATTTACTAGAGACTAATGAGATTTCATACTTAACTTGGATACGAGTTAGGGAAGTGTGGAGTACACACTCGTTGAGTTAATATGTTATCGACCTAGACAAAATTCAGAGATCAATATAGCAGTACTAAGTTGAGTTATAAAGGGCAGTACTAAGTTGGTTGTTTTCCACTAGCAGTACTAAGTAGTTAGTACTGCTAGCACTAATACTTAGTACTGGTTGTTATATCTAGCAGTACTAAGTAGTTAGTACTGTTAGCACTAATACTTAGTACTGGTTGTTTTCAACTAGCAGTACTAAGTAGTTAGTACTGCTAGCACTAAATAGTTAATACTGTTAGTCGTATAACTGTTTGATAACAGTTATGAAAGTTGGTTTTAACCAACTTTAACTGCTTAACTGTCGTCTAGAATTTGTTTTATAAACAGATTCATTAGTCTCATTTTAAATAACGAAAAACACATACAATTCCTTTATTGTTCTTGATTTATGATTCTTGTGCCTAGAACATAAATTGATATACTCCTTATATTATCCCGATAGAGATTTCGTGCAACCCAGGCATTGATAAGGGTCGAAATACTTTATACGGAAAGTGAACATTTACACGATATAAGCGAGTTATCCAGGATCATCACACTGTCACACACCCCGATTTCTAACAATTGGGTCTTCATCGAAGGCGTGAAGTATTTACAGAAGATGACGGTTGGGATCGTGCATCGCTTTTAGGATTATGGGATTTTAAAAACATTTAAATTTCTATAATTTTAAACCTGGTTGTTGCTCATTTTATGGGAGCTTACCAAGGAGATTTAAGTGGATATTAAGGATATAAACAAACTATATACCTTGAAACGATCTAGTGTTCAAGGGCAAATCTGATCCGATAGAAATAGTATTCTAGGATGTTCAATTTAAGAGATTTAAGTGGGTATTAAGGATATCGTCAAAGGTTGGGTTACATTTGCAACAGTGGGTCCATAATAAAAGATTAAGGTGGCTCTGATGTTACATGAGAAGCACAGTTAATATCAGGTCTCTAATGGGTGTAGTAAGGTGGACAATTCTTAATGTCAATAGGTATCTTTAATTTAAGGGTTTGATATATTGATGCTAGTGTCTTCTACACATCGTGGTTGATAATACGAGTATATCTTATAGTGGGGTTGTGTAATGATGAGGATAGTTGATGATCCAAGGTAAACAAGAGCTGAATTCTATGTACAGACTGCCAAAGCTTAAGGTGAGTTTGCGTGTGTTCTCTTTTACAAACATTTTCTTTTTCTCTACCTGGAATACTCATTTGTTTTGTTGTTTCCTTTGATCATATAAACTTTCTTTATTTCAAATATTATACTCGTGAATTGTATAAGTTTTTTTTGCTAGTTAGTAATATGGGATATGAATAGCTTTTGAAAGTAAATAAATGTAACCATCTTTTGTTGTAACAACGAAATACGCGTTAAGACATCAATTTAACAATATGTGCCGAAAATTTCAGCACATATTGTTAAATTGACGTCTTAACGCGTATTTCGTCGTTACCATAAAAGAGGGTTACGTCTATTGTTTGTATAAATTGACGTCTATAGTTTGCCAAAATTTCAACACATATTGTAAAGTTGACGTCTTAACGCGTATTTCGTCGTTACCATAAAAATGGTTACGTCTATCGTTTGTTAAGACGTCTTCTTTTAGCTAAGTATTAAATTGCATCAAAACGCTTTGTTTCGCATACTTCTTAATATATTATCAAAACTAACATTTCTCATTGTGCTTTGCCTCACAAAGCTACAGTAATCTTAAATAATATTTTTCTAATCTAATGAACAGTAATTAAATTAGTAAACTATTACCCCCTCTCCTTCCTATTGTGAGGCAGTGATACACGTATCTCTTTTACCGACCCATTCAACACATACCACCGCCTAATCTCTTCTATCAGCTCACGCACACAGTCACACACACACCACACAAGGAACTCACACATCACCAAAACAAAAACACAAGTCCCTTCAATTCGAGATTTAAACCAAAAGGTGCCTCGATTATCATTAGATTTGGGGTTATGTTAGGGTTCTTACAGATTTGGGTTTTGGTAAGTTTTTTGTGGGTTATTTTTATTCAATCTTTTTATTTTTTGCTTCAAATTATGATACATGAACAAACCATCAGTTTATTTCTTTGTAATTTTGGAATATGGGTTTTTGTTATTTTGCTATAAAGATTTGAACTATTGTAGATTTCTTAAAGGTTTTTTTATTTGTAGTATTTTAGGAATAAGGATTTTTTTTATTTGTAATTAAAGATTGGGATTTATATGTGTTATATTTCCTTTTAGAATCAGAAGGTAAGCATCCTGTTAATTGTTTTAATTACTTATACAATAGCAATTTTATGATGATGATGATCATGTTAGCTTAACAAAATGGTATCTTGATTTTTCAATTTGTCAGCCGGTGTGTTCGGATTCTGATGTTAAGTTGGTATGGTGGTTGTTGAAGTTGGGACCGGGTCTATTGGGTTACCATATGATGTTAGTAAGCCGAAAGAATAGCAAAGGTTAGATTACTATTTCGAGATATCTGTGAAGTTATTATTTTTTTAACCAAATTTGTTTAACTGAATTTAATATTTTTGCAGTCGTTTTCGTGATTTTGTCGAGAACCAACCCAACGAAGAGGGAAGGATATTCGGTGCTTTTACTTGCTGTGCGCACCACCACCTGAGGTAATGAGTTACTAATGCCATAAATAAAGTCGCAAATTGTTTTACCTACGAGATAATCAAGTAATTTTTTACCTTTTAACCTGGCCGCATATTAAATAGTCTTTTTATTTGTGGAAATGGTAATTATCTGATGAATAAATAGTTCTATACAAATCAGCTATCAGCTCCTTTGTGTAGTAAATGGT
This sequence comes from Tanacetum coccineum, assembly GCA_026074375.1. Lineage (NCBI taxonomy): Eukaryota > Viridiplantae > Streptophyta > Magnoliopsida > Asterales > Asteraceae > Tanacetum > Tanacetum coccineum. Next base: position 1,679 of record BQNB010156711.1, on the reverse strand, counting down.
ATAATCTGCAAATAATTATAAGATTTTCCTGTGTAGGGGGCAGATGTAGCATAGTTTGCTTAGCTCTTTTGGTATGTGAAAGAAAATGCAGCTCGATTGGTGGTTACCAACGGAGAACGGATGGAAAAATATGGTTTTGTTTATAATTATGAAGATGACAGAGGGGCTGTGGTAGACGGCGTGGAAAGTGTAGGAGTATCCAAGGGGCATTGACGCACCGAGAACTTCTACATCGATATCATTTCTTAGCTTTTGTATGTCACTTTTTGTTCTGTTCTAGAGACCCATCGATACATTTCTGTCCTCTTTAATATATTGGTATATAATTTTCTAATAATTGGGATATTTTGTAGGCCACAACTTTGTTTGATGGAAATTGCATGACCAGATGGGGAAGAACCTAATGGATACTGACATTTGTGGATACTGGGATTTTAGCTATCATCAAATCATTCCACATGGTGACATGTGTGTATGTAATCACTCAATTATATATATATCTCAACTGTTATTTGATTTTGTAGTCAAGTGATTATTATATAATGCAGGTGGATAAAATGGAGGAGATTGCTTAAGGGAGAGTGTGGATTAGAAACGCTGTTGTTTTACGAGATTGACGGTATCGCCTAATTTATTTTCTTTTACTTTTTAGCTAAACAAAAAGTTTGGTCCTGTTGATAAGCATCACAGTGTGCGTATTTATGATCGCTTTATGCATCAACGGCAGTTGTGCATTGCTTTTGCACTACTCGATACAAATTTGTAAGTTTCTGCTATTGGTGTCTTCCTTTCTTTTTTTGTTCATTTAGGTTTAAGCTTTTCTTTATATATTAGGTATGAGCTTATAAAGCTAAATCATTTCCGAGGATTATCATTGAACATCGTCCGGCTCTTCTGAAAGCAGGTTACAATTGCTTAATACCAACATTTTTTTTTCGTTACATGCTATCATGCCTTTTTTCTAATTAGCTTATTCATGGCGCTATAGCTAAGGCAGGACAATTGGTTCTGTGTTTGTATAGAAGAAACAAGGGAGAAATGAGGAATCGGCTTTGGCGAAGAAGCAATAGGGTGAGCTTTAGAACAAGAAGAATGAGGCTAACAGGAAGTGGATTTTTAACAGGGCTAAGCAATACACCAACTAGTAGGAGGATCAGGTATCATCATTTTTGGTGCATTATGATTTTTAGCCTGTTGCAACATTGGTTGGTTTGATTTATGATGGGTGTTGGAAATGCAGCCAACTACCACATTTGATGGTACTCTCCAGATGACTGGTTCTGCAGTAGAGGTCAGATGTTCAAATTGAACATATTTATTGATTTGTTTTACTTAGTCAGATAGCGAATTGACTTTAGTGTTTTCTATACTTTGTTTTTTTAGAAATAAAAATAAGATATTATATTCGGAAGGATGAGTCATGTACTCTCTTCTAGTTACAATCCCATTTATTTCATACATATTAGAAAGCACGGATTTGATAGATGCGGTTGGTTAGGCGACAAGTCAAAATGGGTGATCTTGGTATGGGTCAGTATGGTTTGATCCAAACTAAACCATAAGCTTTTGGCCTACTGAGATCACCACTAAGTTGTCAGTTATTATAGAAAACATACCCTGTTGAACCGAACTAGAAGTCTATGAAACTGAATTGGAAGTAGTATTTTTTTAATACCATG
>BQNB010156710.1:0-10958 GCA_026074375.1 Tanacetum coccineum | reverse complement strand
ATCTTTGTTTCAGATTGACTTCGACTTGATCGACTTTGGAGCACCCATATAAAAAAAGTGTCTTATGTACAACTGTGTGTTCAGAGAAAATACTACACTTCTATTACAAGAAAAATATTCTCAATACACAAAAAGAGAATCTAACTTTAAGTAATGTTCATATATCACAAATTTATTGTTTATATTTCAACTGCTAATCGTAAAGATTATCATCATTTGTCTTTTATCATGTATTTGTTGTAATTTGTGACTAGATATTGAGTTGTTGAGAGTGTTGGTATAAGGTAATTGACAATGTCACATATCAGTATGTGTGTTTTGAAAATTATGGATGATGGGCTTAAAGTGTTCATTTCTTTTAGGGCTAATGGCACGAAAATATATTATAGTTGTCTCGTAATCCTTTTATATGCAGCGAACAAAAAAGTTTGCATTTATGAACATTTTAGTTTGTTTTATTACATTAGAGCATCCACAATGCTCCAAGTCTTCAATGACTTGAAGCATTTATGGCATTTAATATGTAGCATACTTATTGATGAAAGCTTTTAGAAATGACTTGTAGTTTAACAAGTCTTTGTGAAAAGCTTTGTGAAAAGCTTTTGGCACAATGCAAAAAACCATCTCAAAACACTTGTTAGAATAGTAAAAAGCTTTTGGTTGCTTGACCAATTGTAGATGCTCTTAGAAGTGTAGAGTTTTACTTCCACAACAGGTATCGCCAGCGTGTACAAGCTACACTCCACGTCATGATACATTTGCAACATTAATGTTTTTTGTGGTTTAATCACTTTCTTGTCATCTTAAAAAAACATAAGTATGATGTCTACTGTATAAACCACCAAAATTTGCAACACGAATGGTCTCGTAGTTTTAGTAACTATTGTACAACGCCAAACACCAGATTCGATTGAATCTCAAGCACAACCCACCAAAAATACATAAATCAATACCACCAGGCAAAAGAACCTAACCAAAGTCACCGGCCTAAACCACTTAACCAAAACCAGTCAAACAAACTGAATGTGGTGGCGACGGCAGAATCGAATAAGGGTGGCGACGGCAGATTTAAATGGCTTATTCTGGGATTCGGGTATGGTGGGTTATAATGGTGGGAGTGAGAGACAGTTGGGATGATGGCTGTGATGGGAGGACATGGTGGTTTGTGGGATTAATAGAATATCTGGGGAAATGATTTAGGGGGTTGTGGTGTTTGACCGTTTGATTTGGGGAATTTGGAGTTCACTGATTTGATTTCGTGGTGTTGGCTGACTTGTGTGCTGTCGGAATCCGCTGATGCCGACAGAATCTACGGGTGCCGTCGGAATCTACTGGTGCCCCGCAGCCAGTGGCGAAGCCATCCAAAAAACTAAGGTGGTTCCTGAATTTATTAAGCGGAAAAAGTCAAATGATCAGTTAGTCAAACGATCAACGTGTTGGGTCGGGTTTAAACGAGTCAAAAAATAACACAACATAATTGCTTACAGTTGAAAAATAAATGACCAATTTATAAATATATCTAACATTTTTCTATCAAGTAAAAACGAAATTTTTTTTGCCACACCTAACTACAAACCATTAGTCTAAAAATAACATAAGAAGATTATACAAGTAAACATGAAAGCAATTAAGCAAGTATTAGTCCTCTTTAAAAATTATTATATCTAATCGTAATAAGAAACTAAATAATTCATACTTAAAAAACAAAAATAATTCATACTTAAAAAACAAATGTTTGACCTGACATTGAAAAAAACAAAACCTACTAGTCTAGACTTTCTTACCCAAGCACTTTAACTACACTTTAAATAACTTTATTTTACTTTTTTTCACTATTCCTTCATCTTCTTCATTCTTAAGTTGCTGCAAAAAAAGTCCGGCGCACTTTGGATTTTATTTTTTTCTTTTCTTTCTTCCTTTTCCTTTCTTTCAAATGAATCTTAGGTGGTTCCTCATATATTTTTAAGGTAGGTCCCAAATTATTTTATACATCGTTTCTAACTAATTTCGGTGTCTAAGGTGGTTCTCGGGCACCACCTACGGTGGCTGTGGCTCCGCCTCTGCCCGCAGCATATGGCGTTTATTTAATTTCATATCTCCTTCCTTTGAGATTTCTCACTATTGCATTCCCTATACCCAGGAAATAAAAAAACTATTTCCAAATTCCAACCCCCTTTTTAGGTATTTAAGTTTTCTTGGCAAAAACTGATAATGAGCTGTAAAGACATGCATGTAGTAAATTGTTTCTGCAGCTGTCAAATTTAGATTCCATATTAATATGACTTCAAAGTGACGGTTTTGTGCTTGATATTGTCCTCATTTACTGCCATTGAGCTTCTTGCAGAATTTTTGAGATAATGTAAGTTTTGAAATTAAAGGAGAAATTATAAGAGATAATTAAAGGTATTTTTAGTATAGCAATTATCTATGTGGCACCTTGTTGGCAATAAAATAATATAAAAAATAAAATAAAAAAGAAAGCGACTTGCAACCTGCTATGGAGGTAAAACTCTACACTTCAAATGTAATAAAACAAACTAAAATGGTCATAAATGCAAACATTTTTGTTCGCTGCATATAAAAGGATTACGAGACAACTTTAATACAGTTTCGTGCCATTAGCCTTTTCTTTTATGCTGTGTAACTCTAATATAATCGAAAACATTATATCTACTAGCAATTTATTCAACAAAATATTCACCAATAGTGTAATTAAGTCTGTTGAATATTTTCGTGATAGATTCGGGCTATCCAAAAATTGGTCAGTACCTCAAAATTAAACTGTTTGAATACCTCAAACATTGAATTGTTGCATTATTTAGCTTTTTAATTTTATATATGAACGCTTCTTAGCTTATACAAACTTCATATAACGCACGGGTATTGCACTTGTATTGTTCTGTTCGTGTGGTTTTTTAGAGAAAAACAAGAGCAGAAATTTAGGGTTGTATTTATGTTGTGGATCAATCAAATTAGAAGGGAAGGAGGGTGTTTATATAACCCTCCAAGCTCTCTAAGTACTTATGAAACACTCCATCACTTCCCGAAATTCGACAATAAACCCCCTAGAACATTTTTAAAACATGCCAATATGGGAGGAGGACGAGGGTTTTGCAGTCCGACTTTTAAGCCCTTCTCTTTTATATTTAACATGTATTTAAGTTAGTTAAGCGTCTAACGAAAACTAACGGTCGTTAAATATATATATATTGTGAAACATATTATATATTTAATAAATATACACTTGTTATATATATTTGATAGGGCTGAGCAAAGCTAACCGAAAACCGAACCGAACCGACAAACCGATCCGACCATTTTCGGTTCGGTTTTCGGTTTTGTATATTTGTAAATTTCGGTTTCGGTTTTGTCGGTTCGGTTCTGTTTCGGTTTGGTTCCGGTTAAAACCAAGAAAAATATGCCTAAACTATCTATTAGGTTCGGTTTTTGTCGGTTCGGTTTCGGTCTTTCTCGGTAAACTTCGGTTCGGTTTCGGTTCATGTTTTTCCCTAAACTTGGTTTTTGGTTCGGTTCGGTTTTTGTCGGTTCGGTTCGGTTTTGAGCCGATGCACACCCCTAATATTTGATATATAATAAACGTACTCTTCATGTGTTCGTGTGTGCCCCCGATAAGCTCACGTATTTCTAGTTGTATAAATAATATACGTAATGACCACAAACCAACATGTTTTCCATATCCGGATTCTGTTTCTTTTTTCACAGGACTACAATGCAAAAATCGTAGATTTTGGGTTGGCAAGGCGTGGACCGATAAATTGTGATACACATCTTTCTACCCAAGTAATGGGCACATACGGCTATGCAGCTCCAGAGTACATTGCAACAAGTGCGTCACCTTTTAAATTCACTATATAATACGAATGAAACGCCCATTTCCCGACTCCAAATTTAACCAAAAATATGAAACTTTGCTCAAACGCATGACCCGCAAAAGACCTTCTGTCATTCTTTTATAAACTGACCAAAATCAATTATAATTTGACTCTTGAAAGTATCTTTATCATAAAATAGACTCAAATACACTCTTTCCAATGATATAAGGCATGATTCTAATTCCTTACGGTTGAATTTATAACGAAGTGTCCCAAATGACTTAATGTCTGTACCAACTTGTTGTCTTGAATTTTATACTCGAGTAAAACGACCAAAACTCGACTTCTATAACTCAACATAACTTCACAACTTTTAGAATTCATTAACATACCATATAATTCACTTTCATAAATATTTGTGGTCTAAACGACCCTTGAACACGTACTTTACAAAGCGATGGGTGTTTTGCCAAACACCCCTTTTGACCCATTTTCAACTTAATTAGACATAACTTGAGCATAGCTCATATACATTCTTATATATGAACTTTGACACTACAAAACAACATTACAACCATCTTACAACACTTGGGGTTCAACCTTGATCGAGCTTGGTATCTAATACTAAGATCATAAGCATAATTCATCGCATTTCCAAACCTTCTACTTCATATCCATAGGTCCTTAATCCAAGACCTTACTTTGCATCATATTGACCTACATAAAAAAAATCAACTACTAAAAGGGTAAGCTTTCGCTTAGTAAGTAACCGGGTTAGAACATATATATACATTAATTAATCATACATGTCTCATGAACATCAACAATTAGTCTAAAGACTTTCTTTCAACATATGAAATCTTTAACACTTTAACTAATCATCAAGCACACGTCAATTCTAACACATACCTCGTTAGTCATGTTTGGGCAATTGAAAGTTTGTATTGTAAATATTGAAAAAGTAATGAACAAATATCTTTGTCATATGATTATTAAGAAGTTTTTTCCTTTATTTATAAAATCGTTACCGATTGATGTGATGATCTAAACACCTAGCAATCAATATTCACAAAAATCTTTGATCTGAATTCCTTCTTCCCTTTTGTTTGAATTCTGTTATAACCCCTGAAATTCAGATTAATCATTGATTGATTACTCTCATATCGAGCGTGTTAGGCGGGATTCTCTCTCGGGTTTTGTTATTTAGCATTATGAGTTATCTCCCCAAATCGATCCAAATTTCCCCCTTTTCCATCATTCATTGCCACCCATTTTATCGCTGAGATTTTACTCCATTGATTGTCCACTGTAATTGTTGGTTTAGACCTACCTTTAATCCATATTTTTTTTTTGATGGGGAGCTTTTAGATCGAAGGAGGACGATGTTGCTAAGATATCAACATCGATTTTTGTTTCGAATTTTCCGGATTCTGTCTCAGCCAAGGACCTGTTTCATTCTTGTAAACAATATGGACACGTTGTGGACTCTTTTATTCCTATGAAGAGATTGAAAGACGGCAAGCGATTTGGGTTTGTTCGCTTCATAAATGTGTTCATGGTGAGAGATTGGTTAATAATTTATGTACGATTTGGTTGAATCGTTGCAAACTCCATGCCAATATTGCAAGGTTCAATCGGGATCAGAAGAATGGGAACAAATACAAGACTGCTAATCAGAAGAAACACGAGGGTCGTAAGAATACTTTTTATGATCCTAGCAAAGAGGCAGGTACTTTTGATTCTAGAAACTCTTTTGTTAACGTATTGAAAGGAACTAATATGGTAAAGGAGACGGATTCTTCTCCTGTCATTGTTCTGGAAGAAGATTGTCTGAATTCCAAGGATTTATCTAATTCCTTGATTGGTAGAGTAAAAGATGTTGGGTCACTATCAAACCTTAAGAAGGTTCTGTGTAACGAAGGTTTTGATAACATATTTGTGCGTTATATGGGAGAATTATGGGTTTTACTTGAATTCGATAACACTAAGGCCAAAGAACTTATTTTCGGGACAATGTAGGCGTGGGGTCTTGGTTTTTGGTGTTACGTCAAGCGTCTCATGACGTTTCACTCCTGAGGGTAGAATTGTTGGGTGGTGTTGAAGGAATCCCCTTTTATAAGTTTTGGTCAGGAAAAACGTTTAAAAAAGATAGCTACAAAAGTGGGTGAAATAATTGGGATGTTGATGTCCATGACGAGATGAGTTTTCATTCAAAGAGGATATGCATTCACTCGAAGATATGTGTTCCAAAATATGTGGAAAAACTCTTTAAAAATTGTTGTCAAAAGGTAAAGTGCATGGATTCGAGCTAAAGAGCTACGATGGATACCCGAGTTCTCTGAAGACGAAGAGGATGATGATCATTCTGAACAGGAATTCATCAGCAGTGAACAGTTGGATCTTGGTTTACATATTGATGGAGAGGATAATGGTGCTTCTGAGGTGCCTGAAACAATTTTTGAGAATTCTGATGGCATGAATGGGGCAGTCGGAGGATCCTTTTGGTTTATACTCAATTCTAAATAAAAACAAAGTTAAATCTGATGTAATTCGGGAGGTCAATGATGAGAATCCTAGCCTCAAATATCCTCCCGGTTTTACTCCTAGTGTGGAAAAGAATGGTTCAATGTCATGGGTGGATCAGGGTCCAGGTATTAAAGTGATAATCATTAAATGGTGATAAATGAGTTCTGTGCATCAGGTTGAACGGTGAGATAACTGGAATAGTGATGGTGTTAAAAAACTAATTCTACAGGTTAGGAAATTCAAGATTTCTGAAATTACCACGTATGGTGATCTATCTTAAGTGTCATGGAGGAAAATTGTGAAGGTGGGTATAACAATATTTTTGGGTTATAAATATGGATGGGTGTGCGAATGATATTACCAAAATAATTGAATCACAAGGAGGGTACGGGGTTAATAGATGAATTTTCTGTCTTTAAATGTTCAAGGCCTCGCCTAAAAGGCTAAAAAAGATTGGGTAAAGGAGTTGTGTAATAGAATAAGTGGAGTTGGTGGGTTATAAGAAATAGGGGAGTCTATTGATTTTACTTTGTGTGAGACTCTGATGGTGGGTAATGTAAAACTTTGATTAGTTCTTAGTGACTCTATTGGTAATTCTGGAGGGATTCTTTGTATTTGGGACCCAAATTCGTTTCGTAAGGACAGTGTTACTGTGTCGGATTATTTTGTCATTGTTCGTGGTGTGTGGATTAAATCGGGGATAGATATCCTTATTGTTGTGGTATATGCGCCACATGATGTTAGAGATAAACGGTTATTATGGATTATCTTTCTCATGTATCGAAACAATGGGGCCGGTGAGGGTTGTGATGATGGGAGATTTTAACGAAGTTTAGATACACAATCGGACCTATTTGGATCCGAATTTTCAATTGCTATGGTGCGGTTATTTTTAATAATTTTATTATTAACGCAGGTCTTGAAGCGGTACCGCTTGAGTGGAAGTGCATAATACTTGGTGCCACAAATCCGCTTCTAAAATGAGCAAGTTGGATAGGTTTCTCGTTTCGGAAAATTTGTTAAACACATGTCCTAATATAAGTGCTATTACTCTGGATAGATTTCTCTTGGATCATCGCCCTATTTTACTTCGTGAAGCATCTTTTGAGATCTATTGGCCCGTCTCTGTTTAGGTTTTTCACTTTTGGTTTGATGTGATGGTTTTGATAAATTTGTACAGATTCTTGGAAAGATGCTCTGGGGATGTTTCAAATGATATGCGTAACTTGTGTGGTTAGTTGAAGTTCCTCAAGTGATAATCCGTTGCTGGGTAGCAAGGATTACAGAAAACAATTCCAAAGGTTTGTTACTAATGTTCAAGGAAGAAAACTACGGATTCTTGGAATGAAATTATTGATAAAGGTATGGATGGCGAGATTATAACAACCGTTTGGAGATTCTTGGTAAATTACAGCAAGTGAATAAGGCCCAAGCTTCGGAAGTAGCTCAAAAGGCTAAGATCAAATGGTATGTAGAAGGAGATGAGAATACGAAGTTTTTTCATGGCATGCTTAACAAGAAACGTAGCCAATTGAATATTCGGGGTATAATGATAAATGGAACGTGGACTGATATCCCGGACGCTGTGAAAACAGGAAATTCTTTCTGACGACTTTCGAAAACAGGGTTTGATAAGCCTCGGATCAGAATGCTCATAATTGATTGCCTTTTCCGATTCACGTTTCGACAGATCCAGCCAGAAAAGACCTTGAGTGTTTTGGTTTTAAAGAAGAGGTCATAAGGGCGGTGTGGGATTGCGAACAGACAAATCACCCGGGTCCAGATGGTTTCAACATTGGATTTTATCGACACTTTTGGATCGACTATTGGAAAACATGTTTTTGAGGCGGCTTACGGTATTTGTTTTTTCATGGGTGAAAACCCGAGGGATGTAATTGACGTTTATTTGCTTTGATCCCAAATAATCCCTCGATGCCAACATGGTTAAGATTTTCGACCCTATTAGCTTTGATTGGGAGGGTAATATATTAGATTACGCAGATTAATTTTGACTATTCGTCTTGTTGGTGTTCTTGGGTGATATTGTAAATGAAGTTGTAATCGCTTTCAGTTGTGTCGATGAGACAAATCCTGACAGTCCATTTATCCTTAATTGAGAATTATGGCAGGGTGTCGTAGGAGGAGAAAACAATCCTTATTTCAAAGTCGGACTTTGAGAAAGCATACGATTCGGTACAATGGGATTTCTTGGATGATATATTGGTAAAATTTGTTTTGGTATCTAATTGGAGAGGATGATTCAAAAGCTGCCTTAATTCGTCTAAATGGCTCAATTCTTGTCCGATGGGAGTCCTTTTCGAGAATTCCAATTCTACAAAGGTCTTCATTCCTTGCATAGGTGAATCCGCTATCCCCTTTTTTTATTTATCCTTGTTAATGGAAAGCTTACATATTCATTTCTAACGTGTGGTGGACGTGGCATTGTTTACTGGTATTAAGCTTAGCTCATCGCTAAATATTTCAACACCTAATCTATGCGATGATGGCAATTTTCTTGGGCAATGGAATGATTTCTAATATTGACTACCCTTGTTTTTGGGTGGGGATGCTTTTAATCCAGGTCTCTGGTCTTGCGGATAATTTGTTGCAAAATGCACGATTTTATGGGTATTCACTTATGGACGTGACAGAATTATTAAAGTGAGGCTTCTATTACTTGGTGCTTGTTCTCATAATCCTTTCCCTTTAATTTTTAGGTACGGAAAGTGGTGAAAATATGGCAGAGTGCACGCTTGGAAAATGGTCATTGTTAAAATCAAGTCACGTTTGTCGAATTGGAAGTTAAAAACGTTATCTATTGGTGGTCGATTTACTCTTCTTAAATCGGTGTTAGGATCGACGCCGATCTTCCATATGTCTATATATAAAGTCCCTTCGAGTGTTCTTCATTTGCTGGAATCCATTCGGAGTCATTTTTTCCATTGGTTCCTCGCATCCTAGGAGGTAAAAAAATGCATCATGGTGAATTGAAAAACAAGTTCTCACGGCTTAAGAAACAGTGTTTTGGGGTTTCTAGTCTTTATGCGCTTTAATAGAGGCTTAAATGTGCAAAATTAGGTTTGGTGCTTTTTGCACATAATCATTGTTATGGTCTAGAGTGATTAAGGCCATTCATAGTCTGAGGGGTTTGATCATTGAATGTGAGAAGAGGTTTGTCTTGATCACGTAGTTTTTGATTGAGCCTTCTTAGTGTGCCAGGAATGTGAAGAAGTTACAGAATCAAGGTGTCAACATATTTGATTATATTCGGATCAAGATAGGAAATGGAGACAATACTAGTTTTTAGAATGACAAATGGCATAATGAAGGCGTTCTGAAAAAGATGTATACCCTCGTTCTGTACTGTTGGAGAGGCATCAGATGTAAATATTTCAACACGTAAGTCTGATTGATCTACAGTTTGTTAACTCCTTCGTCGGAGAGCCGAGATAGTGGTTGTGGAAGGAATATTTTCAAATGACAATTTCTCCAGGTTAGGTTAGCACAATTACCCTCTCAATCTTGACTGTTTGACAGGTTCGCGCGTCGCCCCCCTAACGCCATGAAAATTCAAGGAGTTTTCGGTTGATTAGTCTATTCGCAAGTGATTGATGTAATTGTTTTAACTGTTATTCACTCGGCCACGAGATAGGTTAAATCTGTGCCTCTTAGGTGAACATTCATGGCTTGAAATTAGAAAAGGACTGGCCTGCCCAACCTAGAATAGTGAGACCTTGTCGACCCTCGTAGACCCCCGGTATTGAAATGACACGATAGTTGGCCCTATTTGTATCAGTGGGCGGATCTTCTTGTCATCTTTTTTTCCGCCAATTGTAATTTGGTTAGACAGTTGGCTCAGATTAAAGATCGTCTTGGTGGAATGTGGTTTTAAGTTGAAGTTTTCTTCTTATGAGGAATGGATTACCCCCCCTCCCCCCCTCTTGGTTGGTATCTCTTAGAGGTTAAGGCAATCTCAAAGCGGTGTTTCGAAGGCATCTTCTATTGTTATGGTGGTCGGTTGGGATGTTCCGTTATCATAGATGCTTTTCGAGATGGATAGTACTTCAGACAGGCGAAGATTTTTGCTAACGCATTGTTTCTAATTCTTATTATTGGTGTAGTAAGTTTAGATGTAAAGCCTCGTTCAAATGGATCGATTGGCTCAAAAACCCGTATCTTGTAATTGTCTAATTCTAGCTCCCTGCTAGTCGTTTAATAAAGCTGCTGTTAAAAAAAACACATACCTCGTTAGTCCATAATCCAAGATTAACACTCACTTATCTAACTAGTCAAGCCTCTATTTAATGCTTACTTTCTAATCCAAGACTTTCAATTCCTAAACATCTTCATTCACCACATAATATGATAACATTAATATTATACACATAATAACCAAAGTTACTTACTTAGCTTCCATAGCTATGTTATTGATATTTCACCGTTATCGTCCTGTACCAGCCCCGTAAAATCACAACGCAGCGGAATACCACTCTGGGGTGCTACTTCATAGTATAAGGTACAAGTCACAGTAAACGACCTCAAAAGAGACGTTAATAAAATGTCACATTCGATTAAAACTTCAGAGTAAAATCAGGTCCC
>BQNB010156708.1:0-15239 GCA_026074375.1 Tanacetum coccineum | reverse complement strand
TATGCGCGGGTATCCAACTAGTTTTATAAATATTTCATTTCACTTTACAATTATTCTCAAACTTCAATGTACCTAATGTCCTTATTCATACTATTTTTTTTACTATTTAGTTCCTCAAATTTTAGTCTTAGGGGTTTAGATTGATGATTAAAGGGGATGTTTAGTTTTTTGTTGGTAAACTGGCGGGGCGGAGCCAGAAAGTTTTGCTCGAGGGTGCACACTGTGTTAATTTTTAGAAACTACACTACAAATTGGTTTGTAGGGGCGGAAATTACAAAAAAAGCCATTTTTTTTAGAAATTATACTCTACAATTTTTTTCGCTAGGGGGGCACCTGCTCCTTGTCTCCGCCTCTGTAAACTGGTGAATATATATCGTTGGAATCAAAAAACAACAATCCAACAAGCAATCACAACCTGAATGGACATGCCCATACAGATTTTAGAAGCTTAACAAATGAAACATACAGACTTTTGAGAAATACATTCACCAATACTTCTAGACTAGAAAAAAAGGTACTAGCTCTAGGACTCCATGGAGAAACCTCTTCTTTGACTACATTTCCTTTACATACAAACACCCTTTGTGTGTTCAATCCTTGAACCCTAGAGCTACATTTCCAACACTTAAAGACTACACTGCTTGCTTATAGACAATACAACATCATCCTCACATGTCAATATGCAGAGCATTCCTCAGGCTCGCTTCACTCATATGAAAGAAGACACTTATGGACACATCCCACCTTCAGGGACGGAACCAGGACACAATTGGACCAGATGCATTTACGAAAATTTATACGAAACAAGGAACACAAATTTTTGAGACCAGGTGCACTTAGGAAAAATTTAACACTACGCCGCAAAATTTAGCAATATTTAACACTAAGCAGCAAAATTCCATGGGGGTCCCGGGACCTCCCGGGACACCCCCTGGTTCCGTCCCTGATAACATTAATCTGTAAGTTGGAACTCTCACGCTATTGTGAAATTGACATAAGTACTTGTGTAAAACTCCAATTCATTACAAGTTATCTATAAAAGTTGGAGAAAATATATTGTTTTTTTAATATTCAAACATGCTTGATATATTACATGTGATATAACACTTATTTGTATGTTGGAAAACAAAAAATACTTTCATAAAATGGACATAAGAATTATTTTTTGGTGCAAAAAACGGTGAATCTTTTGGAGTTGTGTACAAATACTTATGCCCATTCTACAAAGACCCGTTGAGTGTTCGAAATGCGTTTATAGTGTTACGGTTCAAAAAAATTGTGCACCTAGTTATATTTGGTCGTGGTTCCATCCTTCGGTCTGTATTAATTTGTAGGATCTAAAATTAAGTGTGATATATGGTTAGAAATCTAAGGATGTGTTTTTCTCAATGTTAAAAACGATGAATCATTTGGAGTTCTCCACAAATAGTATTTTGCGATAGTATGTTCAGTGTTCACACTTATAAAGTAGGGTTATATCAGATGTGATATATCAAGCAAAAAGTGTACCGGAAAAACAACAACAAAAAAGTTATTGAAAGTATATGACAATGCCCATATTTTGGAAGATAAGTAAACGCTCACGGTGATGTGATTAATGTAGGTTAACGATTTACGGTTTATGTGGTATGTAATTTTTTTTAAAGTTAAAATGCGTTTTAATTGAAAATATTAACAAATCCTTTTTTTTATATATTTATAAAATGAGTGATTTAGATTTGTCACTCAAAATGCAAAGAATATATTAGTCTAGAAATCTAGAATTGAACTTGTTTACTTTGTTATATGCTTAAAAGTTTTATCATTTTCTTTGCATTTGGTTCGAAAATTATTGATAATTGTTGAATAAATAAGTCCAACAAACCTTGAAAGCTAGCGCGGAATATAAACTCAAAGAAAACACACACATGACCCCAAACGTTACATTGTATTAATTAACGAATGAGCAAAGAAGAATGTATCACGTTATACTCTCGTACCAAACCTTTATTAAAACCCTAATAAAGCTATTACAACGAGGAAGAAGAATGAATAACTAGCATCCCCCCTCATCCCTATTTATAGAGATGAGGGGGTAGAAAATTTTCCTAAATCAAATAGGAAATATCCTAGTTATAATCTATTCCTAATTTAAATTACAATGTACACTTAACCCCCTAACCTATGTTAAGTTTACTCCTAATATCCTACAATTTCCACCTTAGGAGTAACACTTAAACATAACCGATACTCAGCATCTTTTCCTCGTGCTGGAACCTCGAATCGGGAACTACCTTGTCGACTAGGCATTGTACTTCAGTAATTTTCCTAGATTAGCTTTCATAGACTCCTTCACTTTCTTCTTTCCAGCAACATTACCCTCTGTACCCTCTTGCTCAGGTACTTCGGTTACCGTAATATTTGCCCTCACCTTTATACCAAGGTGTACCTTTTCTAGCTCCTTTACCAAGCAATCCGTGTTTGTCTTCTCTTCAGGTTGCTTATCCTCCAACCGTCTTTGAGTCACTGCAGTATCATCGTTACTAACCTGAAAAACCTCAGCTTCATGATCCCTTTGAGCTCCCTGCAGTTCCGCCTCAAACCAAACACGTTTTTCATCTTGTACTCCATGGAATCCTGTTTCAACACCAGGACCAAGTTGTTTGAACCCAACTTGTTTAGAACCTCCATGCTTTTGTACAATATTCCCATCGAGCTTTTCGATGTTTAACCTAGTATTCATACTAGCCATTCTTCTTTAACCTTGTTACAAACCTTGTCAAGTTGCTTTTTAACCAACTTTACCGACAAGTCTCACAAGTCGTGTGTTATCCCCGCTTTCTTGTATACATTGATCTACTAACCTTTAGAATACCCTAAAGCTTTGATTTTTCCACCTCGTGTCTACAACATTGATATACCTTGTACTCCAAGTAATCACTTTTCTTGAAACCTGAGACAAAGCTAAACCTTACTTGTTTTCCAAGAACCACCAAGACTTAGAATACCAAGAAACCCGCAGAAACCTTTAAGTCGACCTAGATTCAAGAAACCAACGTAACTTTGGCTCTGATACCACTTGTTGAATAAATAAGTCCAACAAACCTTGAAAGCTAGCGCGAAATATAGACTCAAAGAAAACACACACGTGACCACAAATGTTACATTGTATTAATTAACGAATGAGCAAAGAAGAATGTATCACGATATACCCTCGTATCAAACCTTTATTAAAACCCTAATAAAGCTATTACAACGAGAAAGAATAATAAATAACTAGCATCCCCCCTCATCCCTATTTATAGAGATGAAGGGGTAGAAAACTTTCCTAAATCAAATAGAAAACATCCTAGTTATAATCTATTCCTAATCTAAATTACAATATACACTTAACCCCCTAACCTATGTTAAGTTTACTCCTAATATACTACAATCATTGCATATTTCTCGTTGATCAATAATGGCTGAGGCAAATTAGTACTAATTACCATGAAAATGTTAAATTATGAATTATAGAAACATCTACACAAATCAAAGTTTTCAAGAATTATCCTAAGCCTTCAACAAGAGTTTATTTGGTGTTTTAATATAATGGATCATAGCCACTAGATGAGTATAATACTTGCCATCCTTTTAAAAGATTAAGATATTAAAATGGGACACT
The DNA here is from genome assembly GCA_026074375.1 of Tanacetum coccineum. Taxonomy (NCBI): domain Eukaryota; kingdom Viridiplantae; phylum Streptophyta; class Magnoliopsida; order Asterales; family Asteraceae; genus Tanacetum; species Tanacetum coccineum. The sequence continues at coordinate 11,596 of BQNB010156708.1, read as the reverse complement.
TATATGGCCTGAAAGTCTAAAATCATATTACCTTCTTTGCTCTTAAATATTGATTTGCCTAACCCATGCCATGTCACTTTGAGAGGAGGTGTATAAAAAAACCAGAAGCTGATTAGACCGAAACAAAATGAAAAAGATGAGAGTTTGATTTTTTTTTCTTTTTGCAAAAACCAAAGTTTATATAGTTCAGTTTATTTTAGCATAAAAACCAACCGAAATAAACAAAGCTAGAAACGAAATAAGTTATGATTGTTTTTTGATAGTGTGATTTTACCATATTAGTTTTGGACGACAACGCTTCTTTATGGTTGTTATAGTGTGTACCTCATAAATGTTGGTGGTTTTAGTGTCATCTATTAATTTAGGTAAATGCGGTAGTAAAGATCAATGAGATTTCATATTGTGCTCAGATGCGAGTTAGGGAAGTGTGGAGTGCACACTTATTTGAGCTAATATGTTTCCACAACGACAATGGCGCAATGAGTCAAGGGGGTTGCGCCCCCTTGTAGGGTCAAGGGGAAGCGCCCCTTGTTAGGGTGCTGCTCCAAGTGAGCGAGCGAGGGTCGAGGGGAAGCCGCCCCTCGCTGGGGTCTGAGGCAGCGTCCCCTAGTGTGTTTTAGGGCAGTGCACCGATCAAAACGGTATACTTGGTGCTCCAAGTTGGTTACCCATTTTTCTCACCTTTTCCCAACCATTGTGAATGTTGGCCTAAGAGTTGTGACTGTTGTTTTTTAACCAACTTTAACTGTCTGTCAACCAATATATGTATATTAAGAGATACTTTGGTCTCATTAAAACATACAAAAATTTCCCTACAATTCCTCTTTATTCTTGGTTAGTTTTCTTGTGCCTAGGAACTAAATGTTCTTTCTTAATTATGCAAATAAGGATTTCGTGATACCATGCATTGTAGGGTCGAAATACTTATTCGGAAAGTCAACATACACGATTTGAGAAGATATCAAAGATTATCATCACAACTTTCTAACAATAAATTCATAGGAGGAGGTTTTGTAATTTGGTTTCTTAGGCAATACTTTCAAAAAAATTCATGTAGCAATGGAATATGGATTTGGACAGCTTGGAAAAATCGATAAAAGCCCGACACTAGATACAATAAATGTGGATAAACTTAACTGAAATTTAAAACACCCAGAAAAACTTAAATAGGTTACAAAACAGTTCAAATTTGCAACCGCATGGTTTCCAATAACACAATGATTGTGAATGAAACTAAGTAAATTACTCGGGCTAAAATTACACAGGCTACAAGACTTGAGCGAATTTATTTTTTAAAAAGTATATACGTTTATAAAAGAGACGTACACAAACACAAGCATGTACCAATGATCCTAGAATCTTAAACAACAAAAACTGATGAAAATATATCCAAGATACATAGTGATCCTACATTGTATCAACGAATAACATGAGATGATAAACAATAAGCAAGATCGTCGTTACAACGAGCTGATGAAGTTTCAAAGCTTATACCATTTCCGTCTTAGCGTATTTATAAAGCTTTTTCTACATGAGTAGCGGTTGTAGCAAAGCTTGTCCACGTTTTTCTGCCACAAATCACAATTGGTATCATGCAGCCCATTATAAACTTCGGCTTTCTATTCCCAATATTCAACATTCACGTACTTCAAGTCACAATTTAATGGAGGTTTACAACATCCCATGAAAGATTCATTTAAAAATTAAATATTATTACACATTTATTCTGTATTATAAGTGCTTTAAACACAAAAAGGGTGATACCTCAAAGAGAAAGATGTTTCATAAGGATACTATAAGATTTAATCATGGATGATTGTACAACCAAATCTTGACATGTTCTTGTATTGTATATACAAGACTGGATAGGGTTCCAAAAATTATCGTTATTTACCACCATTTTGAGCCATCTTGATGAACCTGGGATATATTTGCTCTCTAATGCATGTGCTCCTATGAGTGTCGACCCTATTGCGAGAATCACAATAAGTGGCAATATAACCACGATCAATCCCAATTTGAGAAAGAGATATGGTCCTAAATTTTGCTCTTAAATATCGCTAGTCAAATATATATCATTTCCACTTTTTCCCATTCTTGAGAAAATTTTGATGGAATTACTCAAACGTTTATTCATACCAACATATTTTTTCTAATTTAAGATTTTTGTACATAGATGAATGGTATAAAATCGAAATGTATTTACATAGATCATTAAGTGCAGATTAGAGGTGGTCAGAAAAAGGTTGGACAACGCTACACACACTTAGACACTCACATCATTCGAAATAAAAATGATAATTATTAGGTTTTGTTTCAAGTTCTAATGAATATATACCATGTTCTTATTTTTATAAAAAAAGATAGAGTTGCATAATAGAAAAAAAGACATGTAGATGACTAACAAAATATGAGATATATGTGGATTCAAGTCTCACATGGCACAAATGTGGGAGAAATTTGTGGTTTGAATATTTTTTTTTATCTTTTAAATATTGTACTTACTAAATAAGAAAATGAACATGCGTTGTGCAATTGTGAACATGTTGGCATGACCAACCGAACTAATCATCGTTTACAAGGTTAAGTATGAATTTCGGAATTATCTACACAAATCAAAGTTTTCAAGTTCTTTCATATATCTTTCGATAAGAATCCTCTTCATTTTATTAAGATGATGGATTCCAGCTAGTAGATTAATATAATGGTGGCCATCCATTTAAAACATATAAGCCTATTTGGCCTATTGAAATGAGAGGATTTTTCGTTAAAAAAAGAAATGAGAGGATTGATTTGGCCAAACCAATTAGATAACACAATTTATTCAATTATTCATATCAAGATTTTGTTTGTCACTATTAAAAAACAGCGAGCGTTAGGAGCATTTTGAAGCAATTGGCGAATATGATTTAGCGTTTTGTACATAATGCTTCTTTGGCAGGTCTTAATTTTTCTAGATTCTCCAAATCAAAATTTACAAGCAAGTATCAGGGCCGGCGCCGGGCGAGGTGGGCGACGGCCCAGGGGATGAAAGTTTCAAGGGGCATCATATTTTAAGTTCATGTTGCATTAAGAAAGAAATAAATATAGACAAGTAAATGTGAAATTTATAATGGAGTGTATAACTAGAAGAAGAAGATGATGTATAGATGGATAAATAAAAAGCAAGTTCATAGGGTAGTGGGTCACGTGAGTAAGAAAGAAGTAGGGCAAGTAAAGAAGTTGTGATTAGATTCTTAATCTTTATTAACGACCTTTTTTTTATAAATAACAGTAATTTCTTCTTCACTTATACAGTAAGTGTCAATTTAGCATTTTTTTCTAGTTAAAAAAAGTTGTATTTTTGTTATGCGGCACATGGATTCAAAGAATTTATTTTTGTGGGTATAAAAAACCTTTTATATTGGTCTTTTATATTATGCTTATGTTTTAAAGTATATGATTTAACCTGTAGCAAATATCGGCAATAAAAATATGTATATATAGTTTTTGTTTCAAGAAACTCACAGTAATGTTATTTTTGTTTATCTATATTGTTTCAAGAAACTCACAATATTTATTAGATGAAAATTGATGCGAGAATGAATCGTGATTACGTTTTAAGCCATTGTTTGTTTTAAGGGGCATCATTTAGCTGTTTTGCTCGGGGTAGCAAAAAACTCAGGACTGGCCTGAGTAGCGTTTGCACTTAATAACTACAACCATACCGTTTTTGTAAGCATTTGTCAACGGAAAGTGCTTGTATTTTATTTAAATTTTGATGATCAAAATGTAGTGTTATTTGTAGTGTTTTATCTGTAAATATAGACCGAAACACAACCCTCTATCACATTCACCAAAAAAACCATTTCATGGCTTCCACCGCCGCCACCATCAAATTCCGTCTCCATCCTAATTAATCACCGTCCTCCAAATCTTATCAATCGTGTCCATCCATAGAGACTCGATTGATCTTGTTTTTAATTCTCCCTATTTTATTTTCCCTGTTTTTTTTATCTCCCTTCAATCCAAACTCTGTTATTTTCGTTCATTATGGCGGCTAGAAATCGTTCAAACTCCGACCACACTCGATTGATTTCCAAATCAATTTTTGTTACCAACTTTCCGGATAACACCTCTGCTAAAGATTTATGGGAGGTGTGCAAAGGTTATGGGACCGTCGTCGATGTTTTCATTCCTAATCGCAAATCGAGATCAGGGAAACGGTTCGCTTTTGTTCGGTTTATTAAGGTGGGTAATGTTGATCGTCTTGTGGAGAACCTGTGTACCCTATGGATTGGGCGTATGCATTTGCACGCAAATGTTGTTCGTTATGATCGTCCTCCAATTAGCTCCTCTCGGCCAAATGTTGCCCCTAGACCTACTGTTAAATCCGTTTCCAGACCCTCTGCTAATGGTGCTTCGTCGTTTGTTTCGGTTCTCAAAGGTAATCCAAATACTATCAACCATATCTCAACATCCCCTGCTATGGTTTTGGACGATGAGTGTTTGGTGGAACGCGACCTCGATAACTTTGTGTTGGGGGAAGTCAAGGATTTCTCCTCCATAAACAACCTACTTATTTTGCTTTCGAATGAGGGCTTTCAGCATGTGAGACTTGTGTACTTGGGCGGTCTATGGGTCATGATTGAATTGCCATCGATCGAGACTAAAACGAGGTTTATGAAGCACGTTGGAGTCGCTTCCTGGTTTAGTCAATTACGCACGGCTCAGTCGGATTTTGTATCTAGGGAGCGGATTGTATGGATAGATATAGAGGGCGTTCCTCTCCACGCCTGGTCGCGTCCAACTTTTTCTAAGATTGGATCTCGTTGGGGAGAGGTGTTAGAACTTGAAGATAATAAGGACGACTGTTTCGCTCGTAAGCGCATATGTATTAAAACGAAACAAGAGGATAACATCCTTGAAAAATTTAAGATTATTGTTCGTGGTAAAATCTTTGTTGTAAGAGCTAAGGAGCTTTTCGTTTGGTCTCCGTCCTTCAAAGGAGTTAATGATGCCGAGTTTGTTTCTGACGATGATTCTGTTAATGGAGAGGAAGAGAAAAATGACGATATGAGTAAGAAGGTGAATTTGGAAGATGAAAGTGATATTGAAGGCGTATCCGAAACGGTTTTTGGTGACCAGGATGATCCCTTGGTTCAAGAGCTTAACCAGAACTCTCTACCAAACGAAAAGGAGATTTCCAGTGATCCGTTTAATCTTTATAACCTTATTAATAAACGGGATAAAGGAGAGGAAAACACTGGATTGGACTCTAGTTTACCTTTCCCACCTGGTTTTACACCTGCTGACCAGGTAAAATCAGACAGAAAAAACTCTCCACTTCACAGTCACTCGGGAGGTCTTAATTCTCGCGTCTTGGAGGAATCTCAGCCTACTAAAGATCAAGGTTCCCCAAAGGATAATCTTAACCAAAGAGTAGGCGGCTCTATATTGGAGGTTATAGACGACATGATCAAGGTTGGTCAAGCTATGGGTTTTACGATGGAAGGGAGTAAGAAAGACATGGAGAAAATTATTGGATCTCAAGGAGTTTGCGATGGTTTCAAATGAATTGTTTATCCCTAAATGTTCAAGGCCTAGGATCCAAGGCCAAAAAGGATTGGATCAAGGAGTTAAACAACAAACACAAGGTGAATTTTCTTTCTATTCAAGAAACGAAGTCAGATCATATTTCTGATATGGACATCAAATCGTTATGGGGTAATTCTAAGTTCGATTGTACTATTAGTGAATCCGTCGGTAATTCGGGTGGCATTTTATGCGTTTGGGATCCAAGCGTTTTTTGTAAAGAAAATCACATCATCTCGGATAACTTTATTGCGCTTTATGGTTCATGGGTCTCCAAGAAGGTGAAGTTACTTATGATATCTATTTATGCTCCTCAATCCTCCGCTAGTAAGCGTATTCTATGGAATTACATTTCGAATCTCATTGGCTGTTGGGATGGGCATTATATGGTCATGGGGGATTTCAATGAAGTTAGATGTGTGGAGGATCGTTTATTTCGGTTCGGAGTTTAATGCTTAAAAGTTGCCAATGAATTCAATTATTTTATTTCTAACTCGGGGATAATCAATAATTCAGTCAGGAAGGTTTATATTACTTGGTCTCTTCAATCGGCCAAAAAAATGAGTAATTTAGATCGTTTTTTAGTTTCGGGGGCCTTACTCTCGGTATTTCTCATATATCGGATTTTGCTTGATAGACATCTCTGGATCACCGCCTATCCTACTTAGGGAAAGTGATTTTGATTATGGGGCCTTTTCCTTTTCGGGTCTATCACTCTTGGCTCGTTTTCAAGAATTTAGATAAAATGGTTTTGGAAACGTGGATAACATGCTATTGATGATAGAAATAAGTGGTTCGTTTGAAGAAGGGAAATTGCAAATCTAAAAATAAAATTCAGTTATGGGTTACTGTTATCGCAAAAAGGGGGGGTGGCCCAAAAAAAAAAAAAAAAAAAAATAAAAAAATTCTTTTTGGGGGTCACCTGTGGAGCTTCGTTCTAATCTGCGAGATATTGCAAAGAGTTAGATCAAGGGGGTACAAACGAAAGTCATTCTCAGAGACGTTTAGAGATTTGAAAAACTTGACGATACTAAAATTCTGTAATGACGTGATTATATGCAAAAGGTCTAAGATTCAGCGGGCTATCGAGGGCGGATGAAATTCTAAGTTCTTTCATGGAATCATCAAATCGTAAACTTGCGAATTTGGCCAATTAAGGTGTTATGGTGGATGGGTGATTGGGTGACGGACCTGTGTGTTAAAGAAGAATTCCGTCTTCACTTTGCTAATCGGTTTCGAGCTCCAGTCGACACTAGGTATAAACTTAATTATACTTTTCCTAATAAGTTGCAACCTGATTAGATGGCCACTTTGGAGAGCCCGTTCCAGAGATGGAAGTGCGTAATGCGGTGTGGGCTGTGGTGAGAACAAATCGTTCGGGCCCGGATGGGTTCTCGATTTGAATTTTTTCGCAATTCTGGGTACCGTTAGTTTGATTTTTATGAGGCCGACTGGATTGGTTTTTCGAACATAGCTCTTTTTCTAGTGTGATGCAACTCTTGTTCATGCTCTCATCCATGATAATCATGATCCTAAGTCGTAACGATTATCGTCCTGATTAGCTTGATGGGAGTCTTTATAAGGTTGTTACTATAAAATCTTAGCTCCATCGGCATTTGCTAGGTCATTCTATGGGCTTATTCGGATGTTCATGAGGCGTTTCTCTCCCATTAGGACAGATTTTGATGGCCCCTTTTATCATTAATGTTTCCTTGGTGTAAGCATAAAGAAACAACAAGCTATGGTGTTTAAGTGACTTTGTAGGCTTACGACTCTATAAGGTGGATTTTATAGAAGGATCGGTGCTTACTGCTTTTGGTTTTGGTCCTAAATGGTGCTCGTGGATTCGTGGTTGTCTTCATTCTGGTATGGCTTCGGTTCTGCTCAATGGTAGCCCTTCGTCCGAATTCCAATTTTATTGCGGTTTGAAGCAAGGAGACCCCTTAGCGCCTTATCTCTTTTTTTTAGTCATGGAGTCCCTTCACCTTTTAGTTTCTAGGGCCACTTGAGGAGGGATTTTTAAGGGATCAGTAATGATTCAACTCTAAATTCTTTCTCCACCTTTTTTTTGCGGACGATGTGGTCTTTATAGGCGAGTGGTCATCTTCCAACCTTTCTGGTATTACTAATATTCTCCATTGCTTTTCCTTATTGTCTGTCTTTTGATCAACCTCTTATTTGATTTCGCCTTATATAACATAAGCCCCAATATTTTGGCTTATTTTGAGACTTATGTATTTATATAATAAGAAAAGCCGAACTAATCAAAAAAATAATTTCACATTCTTTCAAGATAGTACTTGTTAGCAACTTGACATAAGCTACCCATTTATAACTTTAGTTGACCCATATGCTTTTGCTTGACTTGTATGTATTTTTCGGATGGTGTTGGAAATACTGTTTGTGTTCGCTTAGCAGCCTAACCGCTTAGGAGTTAGGAGAGGCTCTGGGCATATGTACGGGTGGTAAACGTGATTATTTTGATATTGTAGTAAACTTACTTAACATTCCTATATTTTTTCTGTTTTTCATAATTTAAATAAAATACAATTAAGTTTCAAATTACAATTTTAAGTAAAGCTTAAACCGAACAGCCAGTACAAGTCGCTCCGACAAACCGCCGAGAGCCGGATCGGTCGGTTATCGGCTTTTAAAAATAAAATTAAAAACCTACAAATGTATGTTGTGCTTTTGTTATAGAGATATTCAGGTTTTAGCTTTGTGTTTCTTCCATGTCTGTTCTAACTTTTAAGTTTTGGACGTGTTTGTGTGCTTCTACGCAAATCCAGCCTATTAAGAGGGTGTAATATATACTTGTAAGCAAGCACTTGGTTAGATACGTGCTAGGTACCTACTTTCAGTATGTGAATGGTAGGTTTTTTGTTGTTTTACTACGTTTTTAGCCCCTGCATAGTTATCTTCTGGTAATTGCATTAATAGCGAATTTTTTGATTGTAGAGAATTTAAGCGTAGTCTTTTACAATCCTAAATCTAACAATCACGGTATACGAAAAATCGGATTTTGAATCACAGGTCCCAACACCCATCCTATACCATTCACATGGATACGTTACCTTCAAATATCATATTCAACATCTTCTCAAGAGTACCTGTTAAATGTTTGGCTCGATCCCGGTGCGTATCAAAAGTATGGTGTTGTTTGTAACTTACATTCGATGACCGTTACCTTTGTGATCATTCATGACAAACGATTGTAAAAGAACACACCCATCCTATACCTACCACATCTTTACTCGTGAAAACTGAACCCGCAGCTGTGTTTTATGGTCCATGAATCCTAAACAAACTGGAGCAAGCCATCTATTATGTCTTGAAGGCGAAAAAGGTCCCCCCCCCCCTCCCCCCCCCTGTTTTTGGACGTTTTTGCGCAAAACATCGCTCTCTCACTAAAATCCAGGAGCTTTCTACATAACATGGTGGAGTATTTAGAGGTTTTGAAATCAGGTCCTCTTCTCGTCTCTCGTCCCCCGCAAAGATGTTCTTTTTGATGATATAGTGTCGCGTTCTTTCACATGGTGTCGTTCTAGATGTAAAAGTAACTTTAGTTGGGTTAGTTGGTTGCAACATCCATATTTGATTTCTTTGTAATTTTGTCTCTAGCTCATTGCTAGTGTTTCGTTCTAATAAAGTTGTCGTTCAAAAAAAAAGTGTTATTTGTAGTGATGGGGCTATAAAAGCATATCGAACACACAATACAGAGAAATGTATAGAGGGAAAATTGCACTCATTTGGGAGGCGCATAGGTTTGGCTAACGAAAAAAAAAGATGGCTGTCAAATACAAGGACTTTTGGTTATATTATTTTCGAAGTTAAGGACGCGGATAGAGTAAGAAAAAAGTTTTTAGACTAAAGATGCAAATGTTGTCAAAAACACAGGGATATTAGTGTAAATTACTCATAAATATATTAAAGTTTTAAAAGGTATTAAAAAGAATCTTTGCAACAAAGAAAAGCTAGGGATTTGGTTGAATTGTCAAAGGCGTCGATAATGGCAGTAGAAAATAAGAACGATACTGGTTAGTCATTATATCATTAGTTCTTCTAATTGTTGTTCAGTTTTCATTTGTAACGCTTTTTTAAAATTGCGCAGATCGGGGAGTTATTCAGGGGAAGATAGAATCGGCATTTTTGAATGTTAGTTGGTCTACTAATCTGTTTAGTTTAATTCGCTGAAATTCATCTAGTTGATTATGACAATTTATATCTAACTGCAGAGAGTCGGTCTGACTACGTTTCATGTGCAACATTGTCACCCGTACAAGGTGAAAAAGTTTCTCTTAAAGTTCAAGTATAAATTTTTTCGCAAATGTTGAAACGCGTGATCTAATTCTACATGTAAATACTTTACTCTCATGTAACAGACTATACCTACCCTCAAACTGGCTAGAGATGAAATTAAAGAGGCTCTAGAGATTGTTTGTGAGTCGCATAACTTAACTCTTGCTCAAGTTTGGATCCCTTATCAGATTGAGAATCATGGTGTATCATCTTCTTTGGTGGACACTCAAACGAAGTGAATGGTTGTGGTCAAGTTAATTGGTTATCATCATGTTGCTTCGGATGATGGATCAGTTAAGGAATATAGTGATGCTTGTGATATTTTTCCTTTGAGAATGGGGGAGGGACTTGTATGGAAGACGCTTCAAACTTCTGACACACTGCTGTGTAGAAATATTGGTGACCTGAGTGATGATGGGCTTTTGGCGTTGTTACTCCGTTCCAATTATAAATGTAGCTGTCTCACGATATGCTTGAGGAGCATGTTGGAATTATAAGTTCATAAACCTCTGCACAAACTTTTATTATTTATGTAATATGTAATATAGTTTAGGTTTGCAGGCACTTTGTATTCTTATTAAAGCCCTGCACGATTTGCAGTATGGGTCAAAAGCCCAAAACTAACCCATTAGACAGTTAAATTAGTTATTTACAGTTATTAGTGAAAAGTCATGATTGTTGGTTCTGTATATATAGGGATAGATCCTGTAAATCAGAACTCAACCCTTTCAGTTTATATATATCAGATTCATTAAAGGGTTCAAACCACATCTTCCTTGTTTCTTTTATTCTTGAATGGTTGTCATAAACATGATGCTTGTTTGATCATTATTCGATCCTGGAAATTAGAGTTCAAGACCTGTGCAACAGTGGTATCAGAGCGACGAGGGATCAAACAACACAACAATTCATGTTCATCCATCATTCAAGATTCAAACCTGCGTTTTTTTCAAACGCAACCATGGAAGGCCGAGAAGGCTGATTGTTTGTGATAAACAACAACCAGAAATCGAGTGATTCGATTAAGTAAAGATCGAGGCAGATTCAAGAGAAAAGAATCGAGAAGAAAAGAGAAGAAAAAAACGATTTAAGGGGATTTACCTTAATCGAAGAAGACAACCGGAGAAAGGGGACTTACCTTAACCGGAACCAGAGAATAGCAACAGAAAAGCCATGGAAAAATCAACACCAAGCATCAAGGAACAAGAAGATTGAAGCAGCTTGAGGCTTATGAACTTAGAGGGGAGAATGTTGGAATTATAAGTTCATAAACCTCTGCACAAACTTTTATTATTTATGTAATATGTAATATAGTTTAGGTTTGCAGGCACTTTGTATTCTTATTAAAGCCCTGCACGATTTGCAGTATGGGTCAAAAGCCCAAAACTGACCCATTAGACAGTTAAATTAGTTATTTACAGTTATTAGTGAAAAGTCATGATTGTTGGTTCTGTATGAACCATCACAACTCTTCAAATCATGCCTTTTCACATAGTATATATAGGGATAGATCCTGTAAATCAGAACTCAACCCTTTCAGTTTATATATATCAGATTCATTAAAGGGTTCAAACCCCATCTTCCTTGTTTCTTTTATTCTTGAATGGTTGTCATAAACATGATGCTTGTTTGATCATTATTCGATCCTGGAAATTAGAGTTCAAGACCTGTGCAACAGATTGGAATCAAACAACACAACAATTCATGTTCATTCATCATTCAA
>BQNB010156707.1:0-15239 GCA_026074375.1 Tanacetum coccineum | reverse complement strand
TAAACCCTAAACCCTAAACCCTAAAACCCTAAACCCTAAAACCCTAAACCCTAAAACCCTAAACCCTAAAACCCTAAACCCTAAAACCCTAAACCCTAAAACCCTAAACCCTAAAACCCTAAACCCTAAACCCTAAACCCCAGGGGATACTATTAACGCCCTGAAACTAAAAACTTTCCCAAAATGGAAACTGTCTATAAATAGGAACTTTTCGTAAGAACGTCGTAACATCTTCATAAACTTAACGTGTTAGTAAAGACACATTTTGTTGACTAAACTAAAGCACAAACATATATGGTTGTCTATTTCCTTATTAAACGTTGTGTGCAACGTTCTGTTATTATTATTATTTCTCGTTTTACGGCGCATCTATTTTTTTTAGTTGCGGTTAGAGCCGTTCGGTTATACTTTATTCGCATCGTCTGCTCATGGTGTGTTGAGCCATGATTCATCCTCGTGCTTCTTAAGTAAGTCGAATACTTACATTTATTAGCCTCGTCCGATATTAATCGTCGAACCTTACAGACACCCGAAACTAGACTATGCCCTTAAACGTTTGAAACCCTTATACCGACATACCCACGCGCCTACACTTTCTCCTATAATGTTTTCACTATTAAGGGAGTTTCTTTATAACGCGTTTATATCAATCATAAAACTTGTAATGATATTTTTCTAAAATACCCATTTTGATGGGTTAAATATACTGGTCAAACCTAGCCAAAATTTATGTTTATTAAGAAGTGTCGAAACATTAATTTTTGCTGAATAAAGTATCAACGTCATGTCTAAAACTAGTTATTTAAAATCTCAAATCTTTTCTTGGACACACCATCGGTTAACAAAAATCGAATCCCGGGACGGGATTCCTTTTAAGGGGTAGGTAATGTCACACCCGGCAATTTTTGGAAATTTTAAATTACTATTTTACCCTTTGACTTTTTGGTTCCGACTTGACTTTTTGACTTTTGACCTTTTACAGTCACATAAAAACGATTACCGCGTAGCCGGTAAATTTTTGAAACGTATTTAAATAATAAATCATAATTACTATTATTATCGCTCATTTGCAAATTTATTTTTCTAACTTATTTGACTTGAAAACGAGAAGATATATGTTATTCCTAAATTGACTTATCAAAAACGACCCGCTAAATTACGTTTTCACGACTCGGACTCTAAAGCAATTTGATGTAAAACGACATTCCGGACAACTTTTTAGTTTTACCCGAGACACGAAACCAAGCAGAAAATGACTAAAATAGCCTCGCAAAGTTTTTAAAACCGCGTACAACGCGTACCGACACAAAAATAATTAAATTTATATTTAATTATCATCTTTTATTAAATAAAATTATTTAATATTTTATTCAAAAGCGTTTATTTAAAAACACAAAGGTTCAAATTAAAGTTTTTTTTACGGACAAAGTTTACCCGCGACACCCAATGGTACCAAATAAATAATAATGATTTTTAAATAAATTTTATAAAAACATTTATAAAATAATAGTCGAGTGAATACTCATTTTTATAGGAAAAACTATTTGGAAAACAATGGCGCAATTTTCGTAATTTAAATCAATCGTTAACTTACCAAAACGAGGCCCGAACCAATATTTTACAAAAGTTTCCCCAAAAGTTACAACTTCAGTCCCTGGGGGAAATATTTACAAAATTCACCCTATACTTTGTTACACTTGCCACTTTATTTTATAAGTTTCAAGTATATATAGATATCAATTAGGGTTTCATTTCATTATATTATAACCTAGCCACCACCAACACTTCCTCTCCCCCCTCTCTAATTTTCCGGCGCCGTCACCGGATATTTATGTGTGTGTGTGTTAACACTAACCCTACACACACATTTACATAAAACCTAGCTACCAAAAATGCTCTCCCTTCTCCTCTCTAAATTCCGACGCCGCCATGGTATATTCCGGCCACCGGAAAACTTTTCCGGCGAGGTCGACGTGCCCTCACCTCTGATCCACCGCCACCCTTATCACCACATCTTCATCATACCACCATCACCTCGTTACTGCCATCCATGACAGCCACCACACTAACCGCCGCACCTCTACGGCCGCCCCACCTCCACCTTCTCACCACCACGACCCACCGAAAGGGTGCGTGTGGTCTCTCGTGGTTTTATTAATACACCACGAGGGTGCGTTTTGTTTGGGTTTAACAACAAAAAGGGTGCGTTCAGTTTCTTCCTCAGCCAACCGGGTGCGTTGGGTTGTAGTCACGACCCAAAAGGGTCCGTTTGGGTTTTGGGTTTGGGTGGCAGCCACCACATTAGGGTCTCCTGTGCGTTTGTTTGGGTTTGATAGAAGGCACCAAGGGTGCGTTTGGATTTAAGTTTAGCACCAAGGGTGCGTTTGGTAGTCAAAACATGCACCAATGGTGCGTTTGGATCTGGATTTAGCACCGAGTAGGGTGCGTTTGGTTGTTAGTAACAGCAGTAGGAGCATTTGGGTTTGGGTTTAACAGCAGTAGGAGCGTTTGGGTTAACAGAAAAACCATAAGAGGTGTGTTTGGGTGAGTAGGAAAACCATAAGGGTGTGTTTGGGTTAGCAAAAAAATCAGCAAGGGTGCGTTTGGTTTACATAAATTGACTAATAAATATATCATAAGATTTTATAAATATAAAACCAGATCTAATGGTGGTTTAATGGTTAAATAAATGTGCTATTTAATATATTTGGTATAGTTAGAATATTAAATTGAAAACGTGGACATTTTGCAACATGGATTTGATTTAGTGGAAAAACTTTGAGTTTTGGTAAAAATGGTAACGTTGAATAAATGAATAAGTCATGCCGAATTTTTTACAAAATTCTATACTTAGTATTTTTCGCTACAATATATATTATCTTTGAAAACCGATAAATAGGGATTAAGTTATAGTTTAAAGATATTTTAATTATAATTATACAATAACCCGACAACGAACTAAATACTAATTTATAAAATATAATTTTATAAATTCCTGATTAGAAAATAAAGTCATAACTTTTGTAAAAACTTTAGAAACCTCGTTTACCTAATTCGTAACTTTAAAACATCGTTTAGTTTTATGCACAAACGTTTTATTTAATTAAGTAGTGATTTTCGAAAATGTGTCGAACTATTTTATTTAATTATTTACTTTCGCTTCTTATATACTTCAAACGATTCTTTTAAAAGTTTGTCTTTATTTTATTCAATTAACATTATGAATTATATAATTATTCATTTTTTTCACATGTAATATATACAGAATATATTACATACTTGGGTTTGCTTTTAAATATATTTTATTTAACCAACCACCAAACTATTACAACTTGAGATTTAAATCTTTTATCAACGTATCACATTCATCATTTTAAGTTAGTGGGTATTAGCCGATAAGATTAGTTTGAACTTCTTGGTCGAGCTGTTCCAGTTTCTGTCTTGTCTGGCGCTTAATATGCGCATTCCTGCCAATCGTCTACAACATCGAGGTGAGTTCATAGCCCTACGTTTTACTTGTTTTACATATACTTTACTACTTTTGGGGTGAGAAACATGCTCGTTTACAAAACTAGTTACGTGATTGATTTCAAACTCGGTTCTAGACGTGATTACAAACTCGTTACATGATTGATGTCACACTTGTTTTTACTTATGGATTTAAGTGCTTTAAGCTCTTACGAAAACGTTGATTACTTTTACATTGGACACAAGTGTTTTCTGTTATCATTTCCTGTTTATGTGTTGCCTAAGTTTTGCTAAACAAACCAGCTATGACCGAACTTTCATGATAACACGTTAGTCACCTTGCCCTAATTGGATTGTTAAGTGTGCGCGAATGATAAATAGATTATTGGGACAATTATCCCTATCTCGCTTTTGTTCACTTAACGAATGAACAACAGATATTGTCATGTTGATGTGCGTTGTGGTGGTCTTTGGTTTGAGGGACCACAAGTTAAGGGTAGGAATTATATGTGGCATGATTTGATATGCATGTTGTTTTTTAGCATCTGTGTCATGAGCTTTAGCGCTACAAATAAATACTTGCACGTATGAAGTTGTATTTGTTATAAGGTCAATGTGCTTTGTTATGTGAAATCGATAAACTGCTAAGATTGTCAACTTTACGCTTTGAATTCTTGTGGTCCAGACTACTTGGTTGAAACATTTCCAATACTTAACACTTTTCGTTAATACTTGAGAGAGCTGTATTCACTAAAGTTTTTGATCTTCGTAAATGTTCTACTTAAACCTATGAATTCACTCAACTTTATGTTGACCGTTTTTAGCATGTTTTTCTCAGGTGAATAGCTTTGGACTTCTTGACGTGCTATGTGGAGTCTACGTGCAACATGATACCCTATTTCAAGACTTATCAAATTATCATACTCGTTGTCTTTTGAAAAACATAAATTTCGCTTCCGCTATCTTTTAAAACTAAATTATGCTTCTGCTACATTTTACTTATGCTACCGCAAATGTTTACATTCTTTTAAATCTTGTAAAACTCATCTATTTTTAAATAATGCATTGAGTTATGATTTTCAAAACGTCCATTAGTGGTCGTTCTCTCGTGCCTTGTGTTTGAAGTATGATGACGTCACGCCCTCGGACACGTATTCCGTCCATGCCCCGTCTGGGGGTGTGACAGATTGGTATCAGAGACAAGGTTATAGAGAACCAGGTAGAATATCTATGTCTGGTCTATAACCAGTATGTGATCCTTACGTACTTTTATGTGTGCCTTATACGTGTTTTTGCTATAAGCTTACGCTTATCTTTTCTCTGCGGTTATCTTTACCCTGAGGTTATCTTTTCTTTGTGTTTATCTCTTCTCTGCGGTTTACGTTCGCCTTACGTTTATTCCTCTATTTACTTATATGGAAGCTGTCTATATAAATATTAAACCTTTCTAAGACACTGTGGATGACACAATGGTCTCTAAAATTTTTCTAAGACATTGTGGGCGATGCAATGGTTTTGAACTTATTATTCATAACCTTATAAAAATTATCGTATTAGCGAAAAACCCTGTTCATGGTTATGTTTACATGGATTATGTATAGAATCTAAGTTTTCACAAGTCTTGTTATGGGCTCGGGGACTTGTAAACTGGAGGTTTATATGGTTATTGCTATGAAACTCGTTATAATGATCTTTATTTATTTACTTTAACGTATTACTCATCAGCTATTTTGAACCTTATGTCGATCTTCCCTAATTGTTTTACTCCACGTCTCCGAAGATGAGTTTCAAACACTCGTCCCATACTCATTAGAGTGCCTGCATTGTATTTTCATCCACCACCTTGAAGATTTTATGAGTACGCGTATTGCATCAGAAATTATTAAGTAGGGTAATTTATAATCTCTTTATTTGAAAGGATTGGGACGCCTCTTCATTTAAATAAATAAATTGTATAAATTAGTCTATACTTATTCATTTATTCGAATTATTTCATTTCCTTTACCGTTTGATTTGAAGTAAATACGACGGACAAGACAAGGAATGGAGATCCACGAGGATCGAGTGTATTATAACCCAACGAATTGCTAATGCTATCGAAGTTAATATTGTTTATAATGAAAGAATCCACATGGCTCCCGACTAAATGGATTAGGTCGTACGTTAGGAAACCAAGGTAGTAAGGAATGCCAACAACAAAAATAAATGACAAAATGCTGTGAGAGCTTACATTGCTAAACCAAATTACAAGGATGGATATGTAGCAAAATTTCCCTTCTACAACAAACTTAAGTTGAACCACACTGCACTGTGAAGTGCAATAACTACAAGAGTGTTGGCCGCGTGAGTAGGAATTGTAGGACATCCGTTTCGATATTCAACTTAGAGGCCGGCTGTAGATAGTGACAAAATTAGAAATCTTGAACCGTATGCGAAACCGTTATTTAGGAGGTTAAAAATCGTTTGGAGCTCTACGTCAGGTTCAAGATAATGTTGATGTTTAAGGAGAGATTTTTCTTTATCTAGTGAAACCTGAGTAGACTTAGACTATAATCTCTAAGAGTTTTGCACTAGTACTTCCCTGTGAATTTCATGTATTGTGTGGATTTTCCTAAATCATTTGTTCAATTTGTGTCATGACGATTTTGTCAGTTACACTTCAATTCTCTAGTAAATATAAATAAGCTACTCCTTTACCGTCTTACAACCCATTTCACTATTATTATGTAAACTGTCTTATTGTTAGTAACTAACTGGATGGTATCCTATGAACTATTTTAGTGTCGTCTTATAAACATAGTTGTTGTCGCATTTTTTAACTATTTTTCTTACACAAGTTTTACAAACGTTTGCTGACAGCTTTCTTGTTTATTTTAACTCCTTATAAAATATTTGATATCATTCATGAAAAGTTTTGTTCAACATTTTATAATATATCCTACTATTACCTCATAACTTAATTTTGACTATCATTAATGAACTAACTCGTTCCCACCCCCCAATCTTCTAACCTATTTTACGGTTAATTATAAATATTTTTCTATCTATTATAAATTTATCTTCGCTGTCATCTTACAAACTATTCTCGTTGTCACTTAATGGAATTGTTTCGTTATCATTTTAAACTATTTCGTGTCAATTTTGAAAAACTATGTCGTCTTCATCTTATGACTTACTTCGTGCTATTTATAAACCTCTACGTTGTCACTTTATAAAATTATTTGGTTGTCAAATTGTAAACCATTTGTTTCCATTACATTATAAACTTGTCACGTATTTTTGTAAAATATTTTGTTATCACTCATAAAACTTTCCTGTTATCTTAAAAAATACTTTGTGTCGTTATATAAACTACTTGTTTTTTTACTTGAATGTTTTGCTACCTTTCAACTTATATCATTTATTAACCATATAAGATTTTTTTTTAACATAACTTAGTTTGACGAAATGTGCATTTTTATCGTCTAGTTCATATATGCTATAATTTCAGGAAAGGACTCATGCTATGATGGGAGTATTCACCATAAATTTTGTCAAATTACTTTATGGTTCCATCTCTATATTTTTTTTCCTTCCTCTACATTGTCAACGAGATTATATTGTACTTGTGTTTTATTAATATTTTGCGTGCGTATTCATGAGTCGTGTCAGTCAGTATTCGCATCCGTAAGCGTCATAACTAAGTAGCTTTTCTTTAACCTTCTAGCATGTGGAAAACACACAACCGTAGTCCGATGAGATAAATCATGCTTCCTGTAGTCATGGAAAATTACGGATTGAAATGTTCCTAGAAATGTAATGTGCATTATCACTTAAATTGGATTTTAACCAATAGAACTAGAGAATTTCTTCAAATGTATTACTCTTTTTGTGAAGATAGATCACGTGAATTTCATGAGATCCCTCGTACCGACAAACCTTTGATGGTCCTTCAGGGATGTACATGGTTCTACTGAAAATTTACAAGCTAACCATTACCCGTTACCTAGTATAGACGATCTTTTCGATCAACTACGAGGATGTAGCGTCTACTCGAAAATCGACCTAAGGACTAGCTACCATTAACTGAAAGTTCATGAGAAGAACAACTCGACACACGACCTAAAGATTTGGGAACACTACCGATATGACATGAGTATGAACTCGAACCCGATAATCACCGGAATCCGTTAAAAAGATCTAGAAACACAATCGTGCCTTACCACTCAGCAGAATCTTAAGTCCTCACTTGAACTACCTTATCTCATTCTTAAGTTATTACTTTTGCCATTACAAATCTTTACGATCATGAATTGTTTGTGGAGCTAACCGACTTGTGCACAACTGAGCTAAATGGACGTTGTATTCAACTTCGAACTAAGAATAAATCCCATATCGCCCGGTCTATGCATAAACTCTCCTGCGAGCTCATCCCATTTGTTAAACTTTATTCTGGGGATACTATTTCTCGAAATGTCCTCACTCCCTGCATCCCATCACCGTTTGTTATAGTTATTGTTGCTGTGTATTTTTATACTTTTGATTCACGACTCTATATGTTTGTGCTATGATTTTAAAATTTATTAAAATGAATAAATATTTTAATAAAGATTTTTGATGATTTCGGATATACAAATTGTTCTTGTTGAGAGGTTGTGAGATTTGTGAGTTGCAACAAAGATGGCGATGAGGTTAGGCTTGAATTATAGTGAATTTGGTTGATTAGTTTTGGCATAAAAGAATTTTGGATAGTTTGGAAAAATATAGCGGTGTTATGGTCAAGTTTCTGGTCAAATCCATGGGTGATTTATAAAAATATAGTTGTTGGTCCAAATTTTAAATGAGGCGTAAAAAGGATGTTTTAAATTATTTCTACAGTTAATTAAGTGCCGATGTCTTTGAAAATATTCGTAGAGCTTCTTAATATCAAAACGAAGGTTTAGGAATTTTCTAAAAATGATAAGGCATTACCGACGGTTGTTTTAAATATATATATTTAGCGAGCTAAGGATTTTGGTTAGACGCTAGGGTTCCACTAGTTCGTTTTTGGAAATTTGAAAACGATTAAATTAGGGGATACTATTAACGCCCCGATTTCCCAAAATGAAAACTTTCTATAAATAGTAACTTTTCGTAAGAACGTCGTAACATCTTCATAAACTTAACGAGTTCGTAAAAACACATTTTTGTTGACTAAACTAAAGCACAAACACACATATGGTTGTCTATTTCCTTATTAAACGTTGTGTGCAACGTTCCGTTATTATTATTATTTCTCGTTCTACGACGCGTCTATTTTTTTTAAGTTGCGGTTAGAGCCGTTCGGTTACACTTTATTCGCATCGTCTGCTTATGGTGTGTTGAGCCATGATTCATCCTTGTACTTCCTAAGTAAGTTGAATACTTACATTCATTAGCCTCGTCCGAAATTAAACGTCGAACCCTACAGATATCAGAAACCCGACTCCGCCTCTAAACATTTGAAACCCTTATACAGACATACCCACGCGCCTACACTTTCTCCTTTGATGGTTTCACTATTAAGAGACTTTCTTTATAACGCGTTTATATCAACTATATAACTTGTAATGATATTTTTCTAAGGTACTTATTCTGATGGATTAAATATCCTGGTCAAACCTAGCCAAAATTTATGCATACTAAGAAGTGTCGAAAAATCGAATTTTACTGAATAAATTTATCAACGTCATGTCTAAAACTAGTTATTTAAAAATCTTAAATCTTTTCTTGGACACACCATCGGTTAACAAAAATCGAATCCCGGGACGGGATTCCTTTTAAGGGGTAGGTAATGTCACAACCCGAAATTTTCAGAATTTTAAATTACTATTTTACCCTTTGACTTTTTGGTTCCGACTTGACTTTTTGACTTTTGACCTTTTACGGTCACATAAAAACGATTACCGCGTAGCCGGTAAATTTTTGAAACGTATTTAAATAATAAATCATAATTACTATTATTATCGCTCATTTGCAAATTTATTTTTCAAACTTATTTGACTTGAAAACGAGAAGATATATGTTATTCCTAAGTTGAATTACTAATAAACGACCGCTAAAATCTGTTTCAGACTCTGCTCTCTAAAGCAATTTGATGTAAAACGACATTCCGGACAAATTTTTAGTTTTGCCCGAAATCCGAAAACAAGCAGAAAATGACTAAAATACCCTCACAAAAATTTTGAACACAACACGTACCGACACAAAAATAAATTAAATTTTATTTAATACTATCACTTTCTTAAATAATAATAATATATTAGTATATTATTTAATGTTTTATTGAAAAACGGTTATTTAAAAACGTAAATGTTCAAATTAAAGTTTTATTTTTACGGACAAAGTTACCCGCGACACCCAATGGTACCAAATAAATAATAATGATTTTAAATAAGTTTCATAAAAACATTTATAAAATAAGTCATGTAAATACTCATTTTTATGGGAAAACTATTTGGGAAACAATGGCGCAATTTTCGTAATTTAAATCAATCGTTAACTTACCGAAACGAGGCTCGAACCAATATTTTACAAAAGTTTCCCCAAAAGTTACAACTTCAGTCCCTGGGGGAAATATTTATAAAACTGACCCTAAACTATTATACACTTTTTATTTTATTTTAAAGCTTTAATATATATATATATATATATACAATATTAACACTAACCCTACACACACATTTACAAAAAACCTAGCCACCAAAAATGCTCTCCCCTCTCCTTTCTAAATTTCGGCGCCGCCATGGTGTATTTCGGCCACCAGAAAACTTTTCCGGCGAGGTCGACGTGCCCTCACCTCCGATCCACCGCCACCCTTATCACCACATCTTCATCATACCACCATCACCTCGTCACTGCCATCCACGACAGCCACCACACCAACCGCCGCACCTCCACGGCTGCCCCACCTCCACCTCCTCACCACCACGACCCACCGAAAGGGTGCGTGTGGTTCTCTCAGCCGCCCCTCAAGGGTGCGTGTGGTTTTATTAATACACCACGAGGGTGCATTTTGTTTGGGTTTAACAACAAAAAGGGTGCGTTCGGTTTCGTCCTCAGCCAACCGGGTGCGTTGGGTTGTAGTCACGACCCAAAAGGGTCCGTTTGGGTTTTGGGTTTGGGTGGCAGCCACCACCATAGGGCGCGTTTGGTTTGATAGAAGGCACCAAGGGTGCGTTTGGATTTAAGTTTAGCACCAAGGGTGCGTTTGGTAGTCAAAACATGCACCAAGGGTGCGTTTGGATCTGGGTTTAGCACCGAGTAGGGTGCGTTTGGTTGTTAGTAACAGCAGTAAGAGCGTTTGGGTTTGGGTTTAACAGCAGTAGGAGCGTTTGGGTTAACAGAAAAACCATAAGGGGTGTGTTTGGGTTAGCAGAAAAATCAGCAAGGGTGCGTTTGGTTTACATAAATCGACTAATAAATATATCATAAGATTTTATAAATATAAAATTGGATCTAATGGTGGTTTAATGGTTAAATAAATGTGCTATTTATAATTTTGTATAGTTAGATATAAATTGAAACGTGGACATTTTGCAACATGGATTTGATTTAGTGGGAAAACTTTGAGTTTTGGTAAAAATTGTAACGTTGAATAAATGAATAAGTCATGCCGAATTTTCTACAAAATTTTATACTTAGTATTTTTCGCTACAATATATATTATCTTTGAAAACCGATAAAAAAAGGGATTAAGTTATAGTTTAAAGAGATTTTAATTATAATTATACAATAACCCGATAACGAACGAAATACTAATTTATAAAATATAATTTTATAAATTCGTGATTAGAAAATAAAGTCATAACTTTTGTAAAAACTTTAGAAACCTTGTTTACCTAATTCGTAACTTTAAAACATCCTTTACTTTTATGCACAAACGTTTTATTTAATTAAGTAGTGATTTTCGAAAATGTGTCGAACTATTTTATTTAATTATTTACTTTCGCTTCTTATATACTCAAAACGATTCTTTTAAATGTTTGTCTTTATTATATAATTCAACATATGAATTATATAATTCAACATATGAATTATATAATTATTTATTTATTTTTTCACATGTAATATATACGGAATATATTCCATACTTGGGTTTGCTTTTCGATTTATTTTATTTAACCAACCACCAAACTATTACAACTTGAGATCTAAATCTTTTATCAACGTATCACATTCATCATTCTAAGTAGTGGGTATTATTCGATAAGAGTAGTTGCAACTTATTGGTCAAGCCATTCCAGTTTCCGTCTTATCTATAAGTACATACGGAGTTTAGAGTAGTAATAGGGGTTGAAATTTTGCTAAATAGTTATAAGTAGAGTAGTAGAAGTAGACTTAGAAAGTAGTAAGTAGAAGTTATAATAGTAGAAAGTTGTGAAGGAAAAGTAAGTAGGAGTAAAAGTTAGTAAAAGTTAGTAGTCTGTTAGTACGCAAGTTAGAAGTGTCTGGCTTGGGTTTAACAGCAGTTAGGAGCGTTAGTTTAACAGAAAAAAATCATTATGGGGTAGTGTTTGGTGAGTAGGAAAACCATATGGGTTGTGTTTGGGTTAGCGAAAAATCTAGGCAAGGGTGGAGTTTGGTTTTACATAATTACTCATAAATATATCATAATATTTTAAATATATAAAACCGGATCTAATGGTGGTTTAATGGTTAAATAAATGTGCTATTTATAATTTTGTCTAGTTAGATATAAATTGAAACGTGGACATTTTGCAACATGGATTTGATTTAGTGGGAAAACTTTGAGTTTTGGTAAAATGTAACGTTGAATAAATGAATAAGTCATGCCGAATTTTCTACAAAATTCTATACTTAGTATTTTTCGCTACAATATATATTATCTTTGAAAACCGATAAAAAAAGGGATTAAGTTATAGTTTAAAGAGATTTTAATTATAATTATACAATAACCCGACAACGAACGAAATACTAATTTATAAAATATAATTTTATAAATTCCTGATTAGAAAATAAAGTCATAACTTTTGTAAAAACTTTAGAAACCTCGTTTACCTAATTCGTAACTTTAAAACATCGTTTACTTTTATGCACAAACGTTTTATTTAATTAAGTAGTGATTTCCGAAAATGTGTCGAACTATTTCATTTAATTATTTACTTTCCCTTCTTATATACTTTAAACGATTCTTTTAAATGTTTGTCTTTATTATATAATTCAACATATGAATTATATAATTGTTCATTTTTTTCACATGTAATATATACGAAATATATTACATACTTGGGTTTGTTTTTTGATTTATTTTATTTAACCAACCACCAAACTATTACAACTGCGATTCTAAATCTTTTTTTCAATGTATCAACTTCTTCTTCTTGTTACTGTGGGTATTAGCCGATAAGATTAGTTGCAACTTCTTGGTCGAGCCGTTCCAGTTTCCGTCTTTCTGGCGCTTAATATGCACATTCCTGCCAATTGTCTACAACATCGAGGTGAGTTCATAGCCCCACGTTTTACTTGTTTTACATAAACTTTACTACATTCGGGGTGACAAACATGCTCGTTTACAAACTCATTTACGTTACTGAATTTCAAACTCATTTATACGTTGATTACAAACTCGTTACATGATTGATGTCACACTCGTTTTTACTTATGGATTTAAGTGCTTTAAGCTCTTACGAAAACATTGATTACTTTTACATTGGACACAATTGGATTGGTTAAGTGAGCGCGAATGAATAAATAGATTTATTGGGACTAATTATCCCTATATGCCTTGGTTCCACTTAACGAAGAACAAACAGATATATGTCATGTCGATGTGCGTTGTGGTGGTCTTTGGTTTGGGACACCAGTTAAGGGCAGGAATACTATGTGGCATGATATGATGTATGCCTTTATTGTGCTTTGATATGACACCATGATTATGATGTTTCGGCCTCCTTCTCAGAGAGGGGCGTTACAATAACGGTCACATGTGCTTTGTATGTGAAATCGTAAACTGCTAAGATTGTCACATACGCTTTGAAATCTTGTGGTCCAGATTACTTTGGTTGAACATTTCCAATTACTAAACACTTTTCGTAATACCTTGAGTGAAGCTGTATTCACTAAATGTTTTTGATCCTAGTAAATGTTCTACTTAAACCTATGAATTCACTCAACTTTATGTTGACCGTTTTTAGCATGTTTTTCTTAGGTGAATAGCTCTGGACTTCTTGACGTGCTATGTGGAGTCTACGTGCAATATGATACCCTATTTCAAGACTTATCAAATTATCATACTCGCTGTCTTTTGAAAAACATAAATTTCGCTTCCGCTATCTTTTAAAACTAAATTATGCTTCCGCTAAATTTTACTTACCGCAAATGTTTACATTCTTTTAAATCTTGTAAAACTCATCTATTCTTAAATAATGGATTGAGTTATGATTTTCAAAACGTCCATTAGTGGTCGTTCTCTCGTGCTTTGTGTTTGAAGTATGATGACGTCACGCCCTCGGACACGTATTCCGTCCAGGCCTCGTCTGGGGATGTGACAGAAACGCCCCCAGCAAGCACAAAAAGGGGTTCTCAGCTGCACTAAGGTAGAAGAAAATGTGGTCATCAATGACAGATATATAGAGCAAACAGTCACTATCGTAAAAAAATTACCGGAACACTTCAAAGAAAGGCTGCGAGACCTTCTGAAGTCCAATGCAAATGTCTTTGCATAGACCCATGCTGATATGACGGGGATTCCTAGAACCATTATGGTTGAGGGAAAACCTTTCAAAACAGAACACAAGTTTAATGAATACAGCTACATCAAGCCAATCAAGCAAAAAAGACGGGGTCTAGGTCCGGATCACATCACAACAACTTGTAAAGAAGTGGAGGAGCTAACGAAGGCAGGAATATTGCAAAAAGTCAAGCATCAGACATGGGTAGCCAACCTCGTCATGGTGAAGAAAAGTGACGGAGGGTGGAGGATGTGTGTTGATTTCACGGATATAAACAAAGCCTGCCCCAAAGACTGCTAACCTCTACCTGAAATCGATTGGAAGGTAGAATCTCTCTCAGGGTTCTGACTGAAATGTTTCTTAGATGCCTACAAGGGTTATCATCAAATTCAAATGGCAGAAGGAGACGAAGATAAGACAACTTTCTTCGCATAAGAACGAAGATAAGACAACTTTCTTCGCATGAGAAGGGTTTTCTGTTACCAAAAGAAATGTAACCTTTGCCCTTTTTATGTTCTGAATATTTCATTTATAGTCCTTTGACTATTTGACTTTTGTCAGTTTATTCATATATTGTATCGTGTTGACGGTGGTGATTTTATGAGAATTGTGGTGATTTATGGTTTATTATGATTCATAATCCCTTTTTGGAAGGTATTATTATGTTATTTGTATTATGGGTGGTTTGACTCGTAAATTTTAAGAAATGCTGAAAAACGAGTCCGACTCGTCCGTTAATGTTCAAATGAGTTTTGAAGGGTTTAAAGTGTAAATATGTCGTGTAAATACTCTAGGTTAATGGAAAAGTATTTTTAAGGTGAATAAAAATGCTAATTAACTTTGGGGAAAATTTTACGATCAAGTTTTACGAGTATTTAAGTGATCCCGACACGAAAAGAAATATTCAGGACTCCTTTGGATACTATAGACGGTCAAGGAAGTCAAGAAGGGACAAAGAGGCATTTTTTTAGCAAGCTTGTCCCAAAAGTTGTACACATATATGCTTTCCACTAGAACCTTTTCTCATAATCCTTATCATTTTCAAAAAAATAAAACACACACAAGAGTGTATGTGCTTTG
>BQNB010156706.1:0-15239 GCA_026074375.1 Tanacetum coccineum | reverse complement strand
TAGTGAAAAATCAGGGACGATGAATTTATCCATTCGGACATCCGTGGATTATTCTACGGGCGCTTCTCATTCTATGATCCCAGTGCTGATAAAATAAAAGGAAGTCAAACATGTTAGTTAAGAAAAGAAAGAGGAAAATCCAAAAATATTAGGGATAGTTAGTGTACATATAAAAAAAATAAAAAAAAATAAAAAATAATAATTAAAAAATTGGTGAAAACGGGACTCGTCGAAGCTATTGATTCTTTAGTTCCCCTTGACGAACACTTTGCTACTTTTCAAGGTAATTAGTCGAGGGGGTTCGAGATTCTTAGTTTTCTTGAGTGTTTACTTCATAACATTGCGTGAGGACACGGCAATACCTTAGTATGGGGGATTTTGGTATGTGCTTAATTACACATACCATTTTCCACTATAAACGGACTTAAATGACTAAAAACATACCAAAAATACATTGTATTTGTATGTTTGCATTTGTATTGTGCAGGAAACGGATATTCAAGAAAAAGAGCAAAAAGAAAGCCAAAAGCAAGCAATTCCAAGCACGGAATGGAAAGGGCAAAGTCAAAAGTCATCAAAATGAAGAAAATACAACTTGAGGGGCTAAAACTGCCAAGCCTAAAGTTGTATTACAAAAGATTAAAAAGTCAAGGGTCAAAGTTGCCAACCGGGTAGAGATTACATTTAAGTTATACAACTTGAGGGGACCAAACTGCCAACTTACCCTAAAGCCATTTTTCCCGCCTAACACAAACCCAGTTACAACTTGTATACCGCCCCATACTTCTCCCCTGCAAAACCACTCGACACCCTACCAAAATCATTTCACCCACCCTACTACTTCCCCCCAGTTGTATAAAAGCCATGTTGGCAATCCCTCACCTTTCCCAAAGTATCTTCAATGGCTGAGATTGTCTTCAAAGAAGCTCAAAAGAAATCAAAGGCTGGGATTTGCTTTAGATTCTCCTCACACAACTAGCACACTTCGTTTTTGCTCTCCAAAGAAGCACAAGCTGCAAGTCCAAGACTTCGGCTATAAATAGAGCTTTTTGTAAGCCTTTGAGGCAACTAGTTAATCTTAGAATAACTTAGCTTAATTTTCAGTCATTTACAGCTTTTACTTTCAGCTTTGTAAAACTTTCAAGTTTTAATGCAATGGTTTTAATTCAAGTACATTTTCATGTGTTAATGTTTTTATTATATTGTTTTGTGTTCCAAAAAGCATAATCAGTACAGTTGTTTCTAGTACTTAATCAAGTCAAATCTAAAAGTTTAGTAGTTAAAAGAAATTCACAAATATCATTTCTCAAATATACACAGGCTAAGTTTGGTTGATAGCCAGTTCTGGATGGGCTTATGGACTATCACTAGCTTGTTTTATACAAGCTAGAGCTTGTAGATTCTCTGTTTGACCCTGTTTTGAGCAAGGGTGTTGTAAGTTTTTCTTTTCCTTATTGTTCTTATTTTCTGCAGAACTGTTTTAAGTGCTTATTTTGCTTATTTGCTAGTTAAAAAGTGTTTACTTTACTTTCTTATTAGTAATGATAGTTCACTGTTAAATCTGTTAGTTTAATTTAATAATGATAGTTCACTTTTTGAGCAGTATTAAACCTTAAAGTACAGTACTAACTCCAAGTTAGTACTGCTAGTTCATTTTCTGGAATTTCAAAGATAACAGTACTAACTTACACTAGCAGTTTTAACTTACACTAGCAGTACTAACTTAAGTTAGTACTGTCAGTTAAAACTGTTAGTACTGTTTGTTCATTTTAGCTTATCAACTTATTATTTCAGCTTATTTAAAGATTGTTTCAGCTTTTTAGAGTAGATTAAACCATTTTCCTTTACTGTTTGCTTATTTAAGCTTCTTTCCTTTTTAAAGTATTCTCAACAGTTTATAAGTTTTAGTTTTCTAGCTTAGTTATCATTTTAGTTTATTTTTCTTGCTTATTCCAATTACTAAGTGCTTATTAAGGTTAGGTGAACTTCTGTTTTAGCTTGTTTATTTATTTATTAATTCTTTAAGTCTTGTTAGCCTAGCAGTACTAACCGTAAGCTAAAGTATAACCTTTAGCTAGCAGTACTAACTCCAAGTTAGTACTGGTAGTTAAACTGTTAGTACTGTTGTAGTAATGTTGTGTCTATCTTTGTTAAATTTAGCTTACATTGCTTTTTTTATATTTGCTTATTTAGAAGTTTGGTTTAAGTTATCTTAACTTGTCCTTAAGTTTATTTGAGCTTAATTTTTGTGTCTTTGTTTAAAAGTTTTAATGTGTTTTTGCCATTCTAGTTTTTGAGTCTTGTTCTAGCTTGATTCTCTTTCTTTTTTATGTGTTTTTGTTATTGTTATAAATTTTAGTGCCAATCATCCTTGTGAACATCCAAACAAAAATCATTAAATCGTCTGCGATTTTTCCTTTCAGCCTCGTTGGGGACCATAACGACCCGGAGTCACCCTATACTGCTTAGGTTTTCTGACCTCGCTTGATTTCGTCCATCGTTGTATTTATATCACATTAGATAGGACTTAAGGGTGTCGAGTTTGCGCATGTCAACTTTTTCTTCAGCTTCCTTATATACTGCTCTTGTTACCATCCAATCATTCGTTCCATTATCGAAAGATTTCTTGGTAAAGCTTGGCAGGGCCTACTTTTTGTAGATCGTGTTATTCGTCTTCTTTTTTTTTTTTTTTTCAGCAAACATACTCTTCATCATTATTGAGCGATATTTGATCATTTATATCTCCTTTTTTTATTGCACGCCGGTAGCTCATGAACTTCACACAATTCTTCTTTCTCATTATTTCCAGATTTATCTCATAAGCATCATCGTAGTTTGTATACATGTTCCATTGTCTCTTTTGTTTGTAACGTGACTCGTCATCGTCTTCATTGATAATTCCTTCCATAATAACTTTATTTCTTAAAGCCTCACCTTTAAGTTCACTATCTTTCATAGCTTCGTACCACTCGTAATCCTAATAATAGAGTTGGTTTCCAATAATGTAAGTTCTGGGTAAAAATTTCTCATTACAGTGTCCATCATCTTTCAACTACTTGTTGTCCATTCCAAACATCCAGTACTTATAGTCGAAAGTTTGCAAGGATGTTTAACTGGTTGCGGGTTTGCCGCTCTCCCAAACTCTAAGTGTAGTCCTGCGTTCTCATGACCAGGTACGTCCTTGTTCCATTCATAGATCCAGTCGTCTTTGTAATCCTCATAGGTCTTAAACCCTATAATATCCTTCATAAGTAAGTCTGGATCTACTTTGAGAAGGTAGTTAAATTCATTAAATGCTGAACAGAGAGGTGTCTCATTGTCAAAATTTATTAGTGTTCGATCTAAAGGACTTCAGCAATTTTCTTCATTTCTCTTTATAGATTCCTCATCAGTGGAGCTCAACTGTTGGTGTATTCTAGATTTGATGAGAAAAAATAAATAAAAGAATGAAAAAAGGACTAAATAGCTGGCAACTATGTATTTCTGCAAAGATGGAAGATTTTGAAAGAATTAATGATGACTTTGGTTCAAAGATTACAAGATATAGCTAGGAAAGTATTTATGTGATTTAATGTAATTTAAGATGATTTAAAATAGTTTTTCTTATCTATTGATTTACTTCCTTTGTTAGCATAACTTCTCCTATATAAAAGAGAATCATTGGCGGTAGTTTATCCATCCATAGCATAGTCGATGATGAGAGTCGAATAGGTAAAGGTGTGTGTGTGTACACAATGTATTAGTTAGTTAGTTAGTTAGTACACATAGTAGTTGGTGTAGCCCCACAGTTATGCTTAGGGTAATAGGGTAACGTTCAAATATAGAAACCTGTTCATAACATTTGCTTTGTTTTAATTTGTTGTGATATTGTTTTCATTTGTTATTGTCAATTCCTAGATATATAAGATCTAACCAATCTTGAGCTTAAACGATCTTATCAATTGGTATCAGAGCCTCGTGGCTCGTGATGTAGGATAACAAGGATTTATTTGTCGATGAAACGCAGAAAAATCAATTTTGGTTATTTTCGTATTTTTCTGCAGAGCTGTTTTGAAAAGAGTTTTCTCATTGTTAACGTCGGATTTAACGAAATTTTAGCTGGAGGTTTGGGGTATATCTAGCTTAATATCACCGGAGGGATCGTCAATAGGGCTTTTATTCGATAGCTTTATGAATTCTAAAAGTCCTGCAGGAAGTGGTTTTCAGAAAATAGATTTTAAGGTTTTCGTTCTAGATGTTGTGTTGTGGAATGGATCATTCTTGGTGCTTTCAAGGTTTGTTATACTTCGGTGATTCATGAATACATGACGTTTGCTGCTTGGAAACATTGGTGTTTGATTTTTAATATTAGGGTTTTCTTAAAACCCTAATTCAAAACAAGCAGTTTCATGGTTCGAATGTTCATGGAGTTTGTTAATTCTGGAAGCAAAAGAAGTACTTCAGTATGAATAATGTGCAAATGGTATATTCTGTTTGATGTGAGAAGGAATGTATTCATTTATTCTATTTTTCAGCGTTTAATTGTTATAAGAATGAAAGATAACACTGTTGAGTACTTGAAGGTTCTGCTCGAAGGTACCTGATCGATGTATTGTATTCGAAAGGTATTCTCTTTCATTATTCAGGTACTTCTCTCTATTTTAAAGTTCTACTCGCTGAAAGATCAAAAGTAGTGAAAGATCAAAAGTACCAGCTGCTATTTGTAAAAAAGTACCACTAGTGTTATCCGATATCTCCGAACAGACTGCTAGCTTTGTCAAATATCGGTAATACATGGATTTTTGGTTCTTGGATGACAAACGATATCAGACAAAGAAGAATTTTGGGTTATCGAATCACACACACAAGAAGAAAGTTTTTGTTTTTAGAAAGGTTGTTCCAACACACACACAAGAAAGGTTTTTGGATCTGAATTGCTTCATTTAAGGGGAAAGATTAATTAATTGATTTATGGGTCGTTTTGGATTTATTGAAGAGGTGATTACAGTAGACTATTGAATATACTTATTTGATATTGTAGCTGAGTATCACAGATGCGTGTTCTTATCATACCTTTTAGCAGAAGGTAACTTGTTCGTGCTTAAATGGTGTGACGAAGACTTGTCAAAATCTAGCAAAGGTGTGTGATCTAACTTATGGTGCTTAATGCTCACATTTGCTATCACTTTAAGGAGTTACGTTGTAGTGCTCAGTGTCTCATATAGTTGAGGATTTTGTCAAGAGATTGCGATCTACTTATATTTTGGTCTTGGTATGAGTTCGAGGTCACGTGGATAGTGCAAGACATAAGACACAAGTTTAGGAAATTCAACTTCTTCATCAAATTCGTTATACTCAGTTTTCTTCATCAGTGATCACATATGGAGCCTAAGAGTTCAAGAATCAAGAATGGTTAATTATTGGTTTCAAGGGAAGCTAATTGTTAAAATGTTTAACCATCTACATGCACCACTTGAGGGGAAGTGTTTCATTACTACTGTTGATCTTTATTACTACTGCTAGTTTATATTTCTACTGCTCAAAGTCATTTTCGTATTATGCTTCATGGATGGTATTTTCAGTATTGGAAGTCTGGATTAGTAGTTGTGGTATATGATTTGTAGCTGTTATGACCACACAACACTCACTCCCACCCGTGGGGGTGTCCAAGTAGCATATTACAGAAGACCCCTATTGGCAGGATTACAAAAAGGGAAGAAGATTAAAGGTTTATTTGATTTGCAGCTTATTATGTGTTGGTGGCATGTTCATAAGTCTAAGGGAAGCTATCTACAAAGGAAGATTTTGTTTCAGTCAGGGAGATGATTTACATTCAACTTCAGGGGAAGCTTTGCTTTTATGAGAAAGTTCATACACGACTTTGTAGTTGTTTGTTCATCTATCAAATAGGGGCATGATTGTTAGGATTCTTGATTGATGAGACAAAATAATTAAAAGAATGAAACAAAAGGGGACTAAATCTGGCACTATGTAATTCTGCAAGATGGGAAGATTTTGAAAGAAGTAATGAGATATGTCAAAGATTTACAAATAAAGACTAGGAAAGTAATTTAATGTGATTTAAGGTGATTTAATATGATTTAAATAGTTTCCATTAATCTATTGATTTACGTCTTTGTAAGTGGCTTGTGCTTATATACACATACCTTTTTCCATTAAAAACGGACTTTTGACCAAATAAAAGACAAAAAATGCCAAAAGATATGTTTGTTTTATACATTTGTGGTTGTGTAGGGGAAAGGATATAACACCAAAAGAAGAAAACAAAGAAAAAAAATGACAAAAAGGCAGGGAATGAAAAGCTGGTGAAGGACAAGCCAAAATCAAAAGCCAAGACAGAAAAGTCAAAGGTCAAAGTCTACTCACAAATTACATCAAAACGGAGCTGTAATTGAAGAATACTATTGGATGCACTTCAACCAATCTGATGGACCGGTAAAGCCCAATAGTATTATTAACGAAGACTAGTGAAGACCAAATGGGCCCTCAATCAATTGGACAACCAGCCCATTTGTGTGCAATTGACAGAGACTATGAAGACTTTGAAGACCCGATCCTTGCCTTGAACCAAAACAATTATCAGCCAGTGTACACACAAAACCCACCCAAACCTTATTGGGCCTTAAAAAGCCCAATAACAGAAGCACAAACCTTATTGGGCCCAAACACACCCAGTTGGGCCCAATACATAACCCAAACCCATTACTGGCCCAATATCATTTTTTATAAACCATGGGGACCTAAATTGTCAAATTTAAAAGTGTTTGTAAAAAGAAAAAAATGTTTTAAAATATTAGGGGGACTGGAATTTGCTAGTTTCAAAACTATTATCTTTTATAAAACACAAGGGGCCAAAACTTGCAATTCGCATTTCTTTCTTTAAATCTTTTGATTAGAACACAAGGGTGTTTATGACAACTTCCAAACACTTTTTATACTAAGAAAAAAAGAAAACAAAAAGAAATGGAAAAGAAATAAGAAGTCCAGGGTTTCTTTTTGCCAACTCTCAAACTTTCAAACCTGCTAGCCAATAACGGGTTTCCCCCCTCAAACTTGTTTCCGGCCACCAACTCAAAATCCATCAACATACATGTAACCACCCATATTTACAACCCTCCTAAATTCAGTCCTAACCTTAAAACCCACTCTATTAACTTTTAAAATGCCACTGGTGGGATCCCCCTCAACCAAGAAAAATCATGGCCCCGTAATTGATCAAAAAGAACACAACTCAATTCCTAGGGGCTCGATTGATGCTGAGGTTTTTTTACACACACAACAAACAAACAGAAGAAGACGCAAGCAATTGGGCTCATTATAAAAAGAAAAGACACAAAGGCCGAAAACAAGCACCCTTTTTTACTAGCTTTTTTTTTCTATAAACTTTAAATAAATTTGTAACTTTAAGGACATTCAGTTTTCTCCTTTGTATTCTCTTATTGTAAATGAGAAATTCTGCAAATTTACTTTTGAAATTATTGCATTACTATGAAAGTTGAAGTATTCGAAATTGCTTTTCAGCCTTGTTAATTCTGTTAAACTTTTATGTTGAAATGGGTAAAAATTAAACTCATAAGCAAGTTAAGTTAGGTTTCATGTTTATGTAAAACATTAATCACTATCTTCTGAAAATAGGGGTGTGTTTGGTTAACACTTGAAAGGTCAATATGGGTCAATTTCTTTATTGGCATGGGTCAAGTGCACTTAGCCAATCTTGGCTGAGTGTGGGTCAAGCACACTCAGCCAACTTTGGCTGAGTGTGTGGGGTTAATCAAGCCACTCACATCACCATTTTTAGTTCTAAAATAAGTTTTTAAGTCCTTTTGGTTTTATGTCAAAATTTGAATAAGCCTACTTGAGCCTAAGTGCCCAAGCTGCTTAAGCAGCTTAAGCACTTTGTTCTTGTGCTTGTTGTGTTGTTTCTAGCCAACCTACAAGCCCTTGTTCTGTCTCTTTAAGATTCACCAAGTTTATGTATGTATGTACCTTTTTTTTTGAAAACAGCCAATTTTAAGCCCTTTGTTCAGCAACTTTAATTAGGCCTTAAGCCCCAAGGTTTTGAAAATAAGCTCATTGGAGACCACTCTAAATCTGTTTGGGGTTGGTTGTGGCTAAAAAGCCCAATTGAGCTTATTTTTCATAAGCCCAAAAAGCCCCTAGCCACTGCCTTGCACCTCCCCTGGTGCTGAAACCAATTTTCAGCACCCTTTTTATAGCTTATTTTGTATTAAGCCTTAGGATGTTTTTGCTTTTCTTTGTAGCTTATAGGTAGACCTTTATTTCCCCAAAATATTGTAGCTTAATTCCCCCTCTAGGGTAGCTTATTTAGGCTGCAAAGTAGCCCTTTTTCTGTTTTTTTACAATTAAGTCAAGTTAGCTTATTCTTGTTTCAGCTTATTTTAGGGCTTATTCTTGCTGCATTTAGTTAAAATAAGTAGAAATAGCTTAGTTAAGTTAATTTAATCACTTTTCAGCTTAATCTGAGCTCTTAAGCTCCAAGAAAAAGCCAATAAGCTATTTAAGCTTGTTAAGCTTCTGCCCGATAAAAAGCCCACTTTTCTGGCTTATTCAGCCCCTTTCATCCCCTAGTCCTTTTATAAAAAACGATAAGCTAAAGGCCCTTTACAACTTTGCTTTTTTAAGTTTAGCTTAATAAGCCTTTTGGACCTACCTTGCATATCGGGGTTACTTTCAGGGACCATTTGTGTAATTTACTCTTTTATAAGTTAACTCTGTTAGTATACCAAGTTAGGTTTAGGTTACCTCGTTAGTCCCAAATGCCTTACACTGTTAGTCCTTGTAGTTAGCAGCCAGTTAAGTAATTAATTTAATTTAATTTAGTTTTAGGTTTAATTTTAATTAGTTTAATTAATATAAAATGCTACAGTAACTTTTAGGGCTTTTTATATTTTTAGATTCCTCAACTTTTTCTTTATTTAATTTGATTTTTTCAGATTTTTTTGTAATAATATTTTCTGTCTTTTTCTATTTAATTAGTTTTAATTAGTTTTTAATCTTAAAAAATTCATAAAAAATACAAAAATTAACAAAAAAATATTTTTCTTTTTAATAAAATTTTATTTAATCAGTTAGTTTATATTAAAAATATAAAAACTTATGTAGGGTAATTTTTGCTAAAAATTCAGTTCCGGGCCCGTTTACGAGCCCGGATTTTTCGTTTCTTACCGTTTTGTTCGTTTTCGAACTCCGTTTTTGAAAATTTTTACATTTTCTTTTAAGTTAGAATATTTTTGATTTATTAAAATTTTAAAATTAATTTTAGGACTTTGGTTTTATTATTTTTTTAGTTTTAGGACTTGCGATTTATTTTCCGGGGTAGTCTTTAATTGATGTTTAATTTAGTTATTAGTTTTAAATTATTTTAGTTATGTATTTTTAGTAATGAGTTCCCCGTAGGAGATTTCTAGTAGGATTTTCCTATTGCCATTATTTATGCTCCCGGTAGTTTAGGATTTATCCGTATACTATTTTTGTTTCCGTAGTTTATTTAAGTTTCCATTTCCCACTGCTAGTTTCCCGTAGAATAATTTTAGTTTTTCTTTATTAATTTTAGTAGAACGCTCCTCACTAGTTCACAAAATCCAAAAATCATCTGTTTCTCAATTCAGATACATCCAATTCATTACGTATCGCATTTACCATTCCCAGCCTCGTTGTGGGATTTTAGACCGGGAAAGCTCTATACTACTTCTCGGTATCATTGACTCTGCTTTTAGACTATCCTCACTATATATTTGATATTTTATTAATATTTATATGTATTTTAAGGTATAGTCTGGAGCGGTCAATTTTTCTGGCGCCGCTGCCGGGGTTCAGGCTGTTGCTAACCGTTTGTCTTTACGTTTGACAATCTGTTTCGTATGTGAATATTTCTTTTCATTATAAAAATATTAAAAAAAAAAAAAAAAAAAATTTAAAAAAAAAAAAGTACAAATATTTTTTTCATTATCTTTTTTAGTATAATTATCATTTAAAAATCCAAAAAAGAAAAAAAAAAAAAAAAAAAAAAAAAATAATAATAAAAACTATAAAGAACTTTGTCTATCATAAAAAAAGAAATAAAAATTCACAACTTGTTAAAATACAAAATATAAAATTTCAACTGAGGGGTAATATTCATAATAAGTTCCGGTGAACTTGTTGGTTCCCAACTCGAACAAAAGAGTTAAAAACTTGCCTTTTGTGTCTCTTACGACGTACGGCTCACCTCGGAAAGTTGAACAAACTATAAAGTGGGGATAAGGAGGGTTGTTCTAGGAACTTCGACCCGAAAGGAGAAAATAAGCTTCGCGTATTTTCCTCACTCTCCTCCGGCTCACCTGTGAGTTTTTCTTTTTGAGTGCTTTTTACCGTGAAGTAAGCAGATTAATTGGTTTAAGTTGTCCTATCTCATTGTCCGTTAAAATAAATTGTGAATCAATCTTTGAAAAAGCCAAAAAAAAAAAAAAAAAAAAAAAAAAAAAAAAGATTAGTGTAAATTTTCCTTTTGTACTCCTATTTTGTGCATGCGCACTCGTTCTAAAGCGTAGGAGTCGAACCAACCGCAAGTCTCGACAAACTTCTGTTGAATCATCTATCCTTGAGAACCTGATATTCCCATAGTTGCGATGGCGATTTCGTACTATGGCGATATTGCTCGACAGCACCCACCGGGGGTTACGAGGATTTGCAGATAGTTATTACGGAAATCACCGCGAAAATAACTTTGAGATCAAGCATTGGGTCTTCTGATCTTGTTCAAAACAAGCAATTTTTTGGACACGATAAAGAAGACCCACAGCTCTCATCATTATGTCAACAAGATCACTTCTACGATGAAGATTCCGAACGTACCAAATACGCGGTTAAGCTTTATGCTTTTCCCGTTTTCTCTCGAAGGGGCAGCCCGGATTTGGCTAGAAAAAGAACCACCTCGATCGATTGAAACAAGGGATGATCTTGTTTCCGAATTTTATTAACAAATTATTCCCGACCCTCTAAAACGGGACCAAATCTAGAAATGATAATCACGAGATTTCAGCAAAATTTGATGAGACGTTTTAGGAGGCTTGGGGATCGTTTCAATGATCTTTTAGGGGATGCCCGATGCCCTCATATGGGTTTTAAGGAATTGCATCAAACTCGTTACATTCTATAATGTCCCTAAATTCAATTGATCAAGATTCATTGAACTAGCTTGCCGCTGGTGGTAACTTCTTAGACAAAATGCCACAGATGTTTAATAATTATGAGAGCAAGTCTAAGGTACGTCAGTCAAGATACAAAGCTGTTGTAGACTAAGATGAGTACAAGCTCTTCCACCCCCAGCTATTTCATTGATGTTGTGAACTCAAAGACATGGTTTAGGGCATTAATTCTCGATTGAAAGAAACAACCCAAGGCTTCCGCCCCTCGTTAAAAGCGGTCTTTAACAAAGTTGTGTAACTTGTGGGGGAGGTCATTCTTACAAAAAGTCCAGCCACAACAGCAACATGTACATGACAAACATCCAAGAGCTATAGTTATGTGTCCCAGGCCGCATGGGCCAAATGTTCAACCAAGCTAATTCTGGTTATGATTCCTCCGTTGGTATCAAATCAAATTGACCTCCTAGGTTTTCCTCCAGTCAGAATCCTCATGCAAATAGTCAAAATACAAATTTTCCATCGAAGGGATATAACTTCAATCAAACCAGAGGAAACAATTTATCCAAGGTCAGATTTATTGGACATCGGTTCTTCAACCAGGTAGTTAATCAACCAGTCGTCTCATCAAGGACCTGCTCCTCAGACACACGGTGTGTCAAAAACAGACTTTGAAAGATATGTCACAGCCAATGATGCAGTTTTGAGAAACATGCAAAACCAAGGTCAAAACCTGCAATCCCAAATGGCAAATTTGACTGATATGCTTTCAAAATTTGTTACTGCTAATACAGCTTCTACTTCCGGTTCTGGATCTCTTCCTGGCAACACTGTTAACAAAACCCCACAATGTACCAACCCTATGAGAAGACTTAAAAGGTAGCACTACCGAAAGTGGTGTTACCATACAAGGACGAAAGCAGTTAATCAAGATGTCGTGGTGACAAAGGACACGTTGTACTATTTCCTAACTAATAACGGAAGCACCGAAGACGTCCAACCTCCTGTTGTTCAAATTCAATCTCGTAATCCAAATCCTGAGCCCAATGTTGCTCCTGTTGTGACTCCAGTTCCTAAAGCATCAATTCCATTTCCATCACGAAGAAATGATGAAAGGCGCAAGGAAAAAGCTAACGATCAAATCGAGAAATTTTATGAAATCTTTAGAGATTTAAGTTTCGAGATTAGCTTTACCGATGCCTTGATGCTCATGCCTAAATTTGCTTCGACTTTAAAAACCTTAATTGGAAACAAGGAAAAATTAAGCGAATTGGCAAGGACTCCTTTAAATGAAAACTGTTCAGCGGTCATCCTCAACAAGTTACCAAAGAAACTTGGAGACCCTGGCCGATTTCTGATTCCATGTGATAATTTACGGGGTTTACTACACTGAAAAACGCATTGGCCGATCTTGGTGCGAGCATTAATCTCATGCCTTATTCTGTATGGAAAAGTCTATCTCTTTCTGAATTGACCCCAACTTGCATGACGCTAGAGCTTGCAGATCGTTCAATCACTGAACCAATCGGTATTGCTGAAGATGTCTTTATTATTGTGAGGGAAATTTTCAATTTCCAGCGGACTTCGTTATAAAAGTTGTTGATTTTGAACCCAGACCCCGAGTCTAAAATTTCTTCAGGGCGATGTTTCTAGAAAACATGTCTTGCTTTGATAGATGTCTATGAAGGCAGGGAGATTACCTTGTGTGGCAGAAGCCATCACATTTCACTTGGACCAAACTTCAAAATACACAGTGATTACAACCATATGACGGTCAACTAAAATCGACGTCAATCGATATGGCTTGTGATGAGTATTCTCAGTGGGTCCATAGGATTTTCAGTGTAGTCGCGAGTTTAAGTGGCAATCCAACTCCATATTTTGAGCTATTGTTTTTCTACTGTTCTTCAAACTACCACTCCTTTCGGCGGACAGTGACTTTCTCTTAATGGTTGAAGCAGTGATTCGTTTCTTGCTCTAGAAGTTGATCACTTAGTCTGAAGTTGATCCAACTTATCAGGGTTCCTGAGGGGGGGACCATCCTGATTTCTAGAAGCTAATTTTGAAACAGTGAAAAAACCAACCCCCCCCTCCCAAATCATGAACAATTATATGCTGAGTTAGGAAAGAACTCAAACTCTGTGAAGCTAAAACCGTTGAACCTTCCATTAATGAACCTCCCGAGGTTGAACTAAAGGAACTGCCACCCCATCTTGAATACGCATTTTTAGAAGGCGACAATAAGTTGCCTGTCATAATTGCTAAAGACTTAAAAGATGAGGAAAAGGCAGCTCTTCTGAAGGTTCTTAAGTCCCACAAGCGAGCAATCGCTTGGAAACTCTCCGATATAAAGGGTGTTAGCCCGGAATTTTGTACTCACAAAATTTTAATGGAAGAGGACTATGAACCATCTGTGCAAAGTCAGAGAAGGGTAAACCCAAAAATTCACGATGTTATCAAAAAGGAGGTTGAAAAACTCCTTGACGCTGGATTGATTTACCCCATCTCTGACAGCCCTTGGGTGATGCCAGGACACTGTGTACCTAAAAAGAAAGGTATGACTTGTCATCACAAATGAAGAGAATGAGCTGATTCCTACTCGATTGGTCACGGGATGGCGAGTATGTATTGATTACAGAAAACTTAATGAAGCCACCCGAAAAGATCACTTCCCTTTGCCTTTTATGGACCAAATGCTCGAAAGACTAGCAGGAAATGAATACTACTGTTTCCTCGATGGTTTCTCGGGTTACTTTCAGATTCCAATCGACCCAAAAGATCAAGAAAAGACCACATTCACATGCCCATACGGAACTTTTGCTTATCGTCGCATGCCTTTTGGGCTATGCAATGCTCCGGGTACGTTCCAAAGATGTATGATGGCAATCTTCCACGATATGATTGAGAAAACGATGGAAGTGTTTCATGGATGACTTTTCGGGTCTTTGGGGATCTTTTTCTACGTGCGCTAACCCATTTAGAAAAGATGTTGAAACGGTGTTTGTGTGAAGGGACACCAATTTGTCTCTAAAACAGGGAAAAGAGCCATATTTTATGGTAAAGGAAGGCATTGATTCTCGGACATAAAATTTTCTAAGTCGGGACTGAGGTTGATAGAGCTAAGTCGAAGTTTATAGCTCAAACTCCCCTCATTCGACTTCAGTCAAAGGTTTGTCGTAGTTCCTTGGGCACGCCGGTTTTTACGGCTAATTCATTCAGACTCTCGAAAATTGCCGTCCTATGACTACATTTGCTTGAAAAAGAGACTCCGTTTGTTCCTTTTCTGAAGAGTGTTGTCGGATTCCTTTAACACACTCAAAGAAGATTGGACGAGGCTCCGATCTTAATTGCTACCGACTGAGGACATGCCTTTTGAATGATTTTGCGATGCTAGCGATTTCGAATTGGGGCAGTCCTCGGGAAAGAAAAACAAGCACTTTCAAACCTATACACTATGTCTAGAAGAACTATGATCGAGGGCTCAAACTCATACACTACTACGGGAAAAAGAATTACTTTGCTGTGGAGTAATGCCCTTGAGAAGTCTTCGGTCTTATCTTGTTATGGTCAAAAAGCATTGTGTATACTGACCACTCTGCCTTCAAGTATCTCTTTGCCAAAAGGATGCTAAGGCAAGAACTCATGCGGTTGTGGATCTTATATTGCTCAAAGAGATTTGACATTGAATTCGAGACAAAAAAGGAGCTGAAAATCTCGCCGCCGATCATCTGTCCAGACTTGAAAATCCACATCAAGACAAACTCGAGAACAAAGAAATCAATGAAGCATTTCCTCTCGAGACTCTTGGTTCGATTGCTCTTCAAGATCAAAGTACCCCATGGTTTGCCGATTTTGCAAACTACCATGCGGGGAAATTTGTTTATCAAGGGAATGACATCCCAACAAAAAAATAAATTCTTCAAGGATGTCAAACATTATTTCTGGGATGATCCCTTCCGGTTTAAGATATGTGTTGATCAGGTGATAAGACGTTGTGTTTCTGGGCAAGAAGCTATAGACATTCTCAAAGCTTGCCACAGTGGACCAACTAGGGGACACTATGGTGCCAATTACACAGCAAGAAAGGTCTTCGAT
>BQNB010156705.1:0-15240 GCA_026074375.1 Tanacetum coccineum | reverse complement strand
CTCGACAAAACCGGGAAAACAAGTTAATGTTTCACGAGATTTTACAAGTCAAAGAAATAACCGTATAATTTAGAAATTTGAGTTGATAGGTTTTAATTGGAAAATGACTCATTCGGTTCTTAATCAAAGTGATTAGTTTGGTTGTCAAAGAAGTAAACAAGTTCGGTTCACTAGTTCGGCTCTTAAAGGTGTAAACTAGTTCGGTTCACTAGTTCGGCTCTCAAAGGTGTAAACTAGTTCGGTTGATAATGGAGTAAACTAGTTTGGTTTACTAGTTCAGTTGACAAAGGAGTAAACTAGTTTGGTTTACTAGTTCGGCTGTCAAAGAAGTAAACGACTAGTTCGGTTCAAACTAAAATCAACTAGTTCGGTTCTAACTAATAACAACTCGTTCGGTTCCAACAAAAAACAACTCGTTCGGTTCCAACTAAAAACAACTCGTTTAGTTACAACTAAAATCAACTAAATCGGTTCCACTGGTTCGGTTAACTAGTTCGGTTAACTCGTTCGATCTTCTAGTTCGGTCCCGACAGACAAGACTAGTTCGGTTGTAACTTAGACGAAACCCAAATTTTTAAAACTAAAAAAGACACATTTTTGATTGGTTTTTTTCAAAAAATCTTGGACAACTAGTGTTACTAAACCTATAGGAACAAGAAAAATGACAACTTTAAGATTTTTAAGCCGAAAAAAAATTTAAATCAAGATTTTGCTCTTTGTAAAGGTTTTGAACACAAATCAAAAGACAAACACAAAAACTAAACACACCACTCTATGGCTCTTGATACCAATTGAAGAATACTAGTAATCTTTGATATTATACAAGAACTAGAGAGAGAAGTGGGTTGGAAAGTTTCTAGAGAGAGAAAGTAACATGGAATATTATGTGTGTGAAAAGTGAAATGAAACAACCAACCACCCTTTCCAAGACTCATGGGAGTTGGTATTCGTTAATTTCGTTACATAGGCCGGCCATGGGCTTTACTAAAGCTTCCATGGGCCTTGGGCTATATTAGCTTACTAAGCTAATCATATAACTAACTACGGGCTAAGACTATTACAATCTTGGAAGTGACCGATACTTTTCTTGTTTCCAACAAATTCCAATCGTTTCATAGTGTCTTCCCCAAATCCAAGTGTGTTAACTCTTGAGAGAGGTGGATCATTGGACTATTTAGATGTAGTCTCAAACCTAGTTTGAGAATCTACACCCCCCACTATGGTATCTTGGCACCTGGGACAACTACCTGAACCAGTTCCCTAAGGACTTGGCTCATTAAGTGTTGCCATAGATTGGGTCCTATTGATGTTACCATTGTCCTGCTCTGCTTCTTAGCTAGAAGCAGTAGTGGCAGCCCTTTCCATTCTGTCACCCAACTCCTTATGGACAACCCCATCACCAACCTTTAGAGGGGGACCACTAGACTGAGGTATCTTGGTGTCCTGACCTCTTTTGACATGCCTAGATGTTTTTGATTCTTTTTAACACACTTTTGATATTACATGTCCTTCTATCCATGCTTGACTGTATATTGACATAGGTAGCCTCCCCTCAAACAATGCTTCAAGGGTTAAGAATTTGCTCAACAGTTGTAACTTTGGCTCTAATGATATCCCAGTAGTACTAACTTTGGCTCAGCAGTACTAACTTTTGCCTAGCAGTACTAATTTGTGCCTTAGCAAGTTTTAGAGATATCTAAAGTATAAACTCTGTCTTCTTTAATTATACAACAACATGCCTCTATTCATCACAAGCACACTAGAAAAGACTAGATAGACATGTGAGAATTCATGAGGATCCAGATTTATGCATAACCCATGAATAAAAGTTAAAAACTGTTATCCAAAAACATTAACTTCCCCTCAAACAATACTTCAAAGGTGAAGCATTCAACATCAGGTATTCAATATGCTTATCCTGCAGGTGTTAATTCATAGGCAATATACCAGTCCAAAGTTATTTTCTTCTGAACGTTTAAGTATGTCTATCAGTGTTACTAAGCAGTCTTATAGTATATATTAGCAGTATAATTTTACTTAGCAGTACTAATTGTCTAGGACTAAATTTACTATCCTTTACATAAACTTTTACAAAGGACATTAAAGAGATGTAGCATTTAGGATTATCGCATTCCAATACTGCGCCAAGTCACTGAAACGTCTTCCGAGAATCTAAAACCTTTTGTAAGAGGATCTGCAACATTATGATCAGTATGAATTTTAACCATTTACTCCCTCCGTCCCTAAATAAGTGTCCACTATTGACTTTTTAAGTATTTTTTCATCAACTTTGACCTTAAATTATTTTGTTTGTGTTATATAATACTTAATGAAAATTATATCAATGAAAATATATTTAAAACTCAATTCATTCATATATTTTGCATCGAGTATTATATAACACAACAAGAAATAATTAAGGTCAAAGTTGCTAAAAAATGACTTTGAAAGTCAAAAGTGGACACTTATTTAGGGACGGAGGGAGTATATTAAGTTTTTAGGATTGCAATCTCTTATAAAATGATGCCAAATCTCTATATGTTTTGTTTTAGAATGTTGAACAGGATTTTTAATAATGCAGATAGTACTGTTATTGTCAATATTAATGACAGTATTCATGAAATTATACCCATAATCTAGCAATTGATTTTGAATCCAAAGTACTTGTCCACAGTAACTAGCAGTAGCCACATATTCAACTTCAATTGTAGAGGTGGCAACTACAGTTTACTTCTTACACTGCCATGATATCACATTTTTCCCAAATACTGGACAACTCGTTGGTTATAACTTCCTATCTTGAGTGCTCACA
Organism: Tanacetum coccineum; assembly: GCA_026074375.1. NCBI lineage: Eukaryota > Viridiplantae > Streptophyta > Magnoliopsida > Asterales > Asteraceae > Tanacetum > Tanacetum coccineum. Next base: position 12,428 of record BQNB010156705.1, on the reverse strand, counting down.
GCTAGTCACTATCAGTATAAGCAATTGTTCAAAAATGGAGAATCCCTAGAATACCAAAGGCCTAATGTTGGTTTGCCTTTAAGATATCTTATATTATTCTATTGAGTGCTAAGAAGTTGGGATGGCGTTGGGTGTAATCTTGGAATCGTGGCATCATGCAACATGCTGCAAAACATAATTGCTTTGGCACTAGATGCTGTGAGAGACATCTAAAGACCCATCACTAGAGACTATAGAGATGTTCATCAACATCATCAGAATCTCCATCTTTGACTAATGCTTTTCTAAATTCAACTGGTAGTAGAAAGACGACTTACATCTGTGTAGGTGAATTTATTCAAAATCTCTGCTACATTATTTATCCTGACTGATAAATATTCCATCTTCTGTTGTTACCTTTTATCCTAAGAAAACGTATAGTTTCCCATAGAAAACTCATCTGAAAAGCTTATCCTTCATAAGCTTCTCAAATGCAGTATCTGTACATAGCTCCTTTTTGTAGAGCAGGACCAAAGATAATTTCATCAACATAGACCTGTACAACAAAGTATCTACTTTTGATTCTTGATAAATATGTTTGATCTATCATGTCCTCTTTTATACCATTGCGCAATCAGATTAGTTAGCCAAGGTTTAATACCATGCTCTTGGAGCCTTGTTGCACCAATTATGTTGCCTGACACCACTTATAAATTTGTCTGGGTGGTTTGGATCTTTAAATGCTGGAGGTTGAGTATCTAAACTCTTCCTCATTGGTTCCATATAAAGATGGCACTGCTTAACATTTATTTGATATACCAGGAAAACCAATAAATGGAAGCATAGGCTATTAAACAATCTTATTGCCTCAATTCTTGCCACAGGAGCAAAAACTTCTTCATAGTCTATACCTTCTTCTTGTCTATGACCCTGTGCAACTAACTGTGCTTTATTCCTAATCACAATCCCTCTTTCATTCTTTTTATTTCTGAAGACCCATTTTGCTCCAATGGCCCTCTTCCCTTTAGGCAAATCCACAAGTTTCCAAACCTGTTAGAGCTTGAATTGTAGAAGTTCTTCCTGCATTGCTTCCACCCAAGATGAATCAGATAGAGCTTTATCAATGCTTGTAGGTTTAATTTATGATAGGACACAAGCATATAAACAAGTATTCAAGGTACCATGTGTTTTCTGTTCATATACGAGAAACCCTTGTTTAAAATTAAATTTTGTCATTCTTTCTGTTCGAATTTTTTTTTGTTTTTTGTCTGATTATAGATTCACTATCACCAAATCACATTTTTATATTGTGGTTGATCTTTATGGATTATTGTATTGGGAGTGGTTGGAACTTATAGGAATTGTGATTTGGTATGAGTGTTAATTTACACATACCTTGTTTACCTTTAAAATACCCTAATATGAACCAATAAATAGATCAAAAACTGCAAAATTTAGTTTGTTTTACATTTATATTGATGCAGGAAATTGGGAGATCACACAAAAGGATGATAAAACAAACCAAAAACGGGACAAAACTAGAGCACGGAATAGAAAGTTGTTTCTTTCTCCTTTTTATGACGCAATATAACTGTTCGTAAAGACGTGGCCAAATCAATAAGCAAAGAGTCGATCAAGCCTAAAGTCAACAGAAAAGTCAAATAGTCAACGTCAAAGTCAAACCTGTGAGGACTGAAGCAGAAAAAATAATAACTTGGAGGGACCTCAAATGCATTGGCCCCTATTTTGTTGCATGGATAAAAAGACTTACAAGGGCTAAATTGCAATTTACTGTAAAATACAAGTAGTGGGGCAAACTGCCAATCCCCCCTACTTGTATTCTAACACTAGGCGTGGATAGTTTGCAATACTCATATTCATATGAGTTGAGGGGGCCCAATTCTACCTATAACCCTCAAACTTTTATTAACACTAGGATGAATTTTGCTAAGAATGGAGGTTATTGGTTGAGGGAACTATTCTACAATTTACCCAATACTTGCCCGTGACCTTGTCTAAACCAACACTGTTACCCTCTCAATCCACATTTCTCCGCCATTTTTAACGCTACCACAAGTCACATGCCAATTTTCACCACCTTTTACCCTGACCCCATCTATACCCCTATGGTTAAACATCAATTCCCTTCTCCTCTTTCACCCACCAACCAAGAAAAAATATTGCCAAGTTGGCAAGCTCACCCTTGGTCAAACGATTTGAGTTGAGATTTTTCCAAAAAGAAACACATGTGAATTTGAGGCTGAGATTGCTTTGTTATTCTATCTCAGACCATTTCTAACACTACCTATAGAAAGACCCTCTCAATAGAAAGAACAACACAAAAGACCAAGCTTATGAAGAATTCCGGCTATAAATAGGAACACTTTGTAAGCTATAAGGGCATCTTAGGCTTAATCTTTGTTAATTGTTGATTTTTCATTAAGTCTTGTTACTTATTTTTAGCTTATTAAACTTTTTCTTTCAGCATTGTATTAATCTTAAAGTTTAATGAACAATTGAGGTTTATAAGTTAAAAACCCAAGTATTTAATTCCAAGTCTTAAGTTATTAATTTGTGTTTTAAAAGCTTTCAAAATAGCTTAATAATGAGCTGTTTCTCATTAAGCAACTAAAAAAGTTAAGTAGTTAAGAGAAAATCACAAAAATCACTCTCAAATACACCACAGCTTATATTTTGGATGATAAGCCAGAAATGGAAGGGCTTATAGACATTACCAGCTTATCTTTGGTAAGCTGGAGCTTGTAGACAAAGCTCTTAAGAGCTTATTTGCCCTTGTTTAGAGCAAAGGGCTTTGTAAGTCCTCTTTTCTTCATTTTAAGCTTAATTTCTTGCATTTGATTATTTTCAGCTTATTAGTGCTTATTGTCTATTTGAATGTGCTTATTTATGCTTACTATTCATGTATAAGTATTTGTCTTGAAAACCCTTAGCTTAATTCACCAAAAATCAGTTTAAACAAGCCTTTTCAATTTTTAAAGAGGTGTTTGGGACAAGACCCAAAATGGGTCAAATGGGTTGTGTGATGGGTTGGACTCTTGGATCTAGCTTCTAATAGCTTAATTGGGAACTATTAAGTGTCTTTTATCAGCTTTTGTAGTTTAAATTTCAAAAGCTTAGTTTAAATTAGCTAAGGTTTAAATCTATGGTAATTTTCTTTATTAGAATAGCTTATTTTTGAGTTTTGGCTTAAAGTGTTTATTAGGACTTAATTGTATGTTATTTTTAAGTGTTTGTGTGCATTGAGTTTGAGTTTTAGTTGGCTGCATTTGTGGTTTTTACCAATAACCTGCATAAAGTGCCAAAATCTCCTTTTTGAAATGCAAAAATCTGCTTGTTGAAATCATTTTTAGAAAGTCTATGCTTTTGAGCATAAACGTCATTTTTAGGCTTTTTCAAATCTGTTTGCAGTCCACTTTCATTTTGAAGCTTATTTGAGGACTTATTGATAAGCCCTCAGTTTAGCACTTTTTCCTTTGAATATACAAAAAGACCAGATAGCCATCTTTATAAGCACTTTTAAGTGCTTATATTTGTTTTAAAATCCAAACTGAGTGCATTTTCTTAGAGCTTATAGGTCATTAAGCAGGTTTGTGGGACCCACTTTGATTTTAGAACACATCTTGGGGCTTAAAATTAAGCCCCAAGTTGGTACCTTGACTGTTTGTCCAACAGTCCCAAGAGTTGGCTTATTTTGGTCTTTGTTGCTTAATGCTCATGGTTTTTGCTTATTCATTGTTGCATTAGGATAATTAAATTAGTTTAGAAAGCTTTTTAGGAAATTTAGTTTATTTTGAGCTCATTTGAGCTTATTTCATAATCTGCACAGCACAAGGCCCCCTCCCTGGTGCTGAGAGCTTATAATAAGCATTTTTCTGGTTATTTGGTGGTTTTATTTGGTGCTTATTGTTTCTATTTGCTTATTAGGTGTGCGATCCATTTGTCTATTGCTTAAATATCACCTTTTTCCTTTGTTATTTGGTCTAAAAAAGATAAAAAAAATAACCACTTCAAGCTTTTTGCCTACAGTAAGCACATCTGTCAGTTTTTTGTAGAGATGTGCTTTTTTATGTTTCAAATAGCAATAAGTCTTTGCAGCTTATGTGAGCTTTTTGACCATACTTTTTAGGCTGTGGGCACATTTTCCCACAAGGTTCCATTAAGGCTTATTTTTAAGCCAAAGTAGACCACGTTTGTTTGATTTTTACCTTTTCTTTATGCAGTAGCTTATTAGTACTTACAGCTTATTCTTCCTCTCTCTATTATTTGCTTTATTTAGGTTAGCTTTAGCCTATAAGGTGTTAGCTTAGTCTCCTTTTTAGCTTATTTACCTTTTATAGCTTTTTCAAAAAAAAAAAAAAAACCTTATGCATGTTTAAGCATACTGCCAGTTTTAAGTGCTTATTTAAGGGCTTATTCTTGGATAAAAAATAAGGTGTTTTTGTTAAAAATGCTTATTTTAAAATGTCCTTTTAGATCTGTGTAAAAAAAATTTTAAATAAATTAAAGGGGAAAGTGGGAAGTCTCAGTTGAGCCTAGGCTCGAACCTAGAGTACGGTCTACCACTATTCAAACCTCTTTAACACAATCACACCAATCCAAATTCGCCTTTGGACTTTTCTGGTTACCTCTCATAAAATTTAATAGTTAACCCTTATTTGGCCATTTTGCCTATTAAGCTGTTTTGGCTTATTACACAGCTTATTTGATAAGCTGTGTAAGCCCTCTTATTTTTCTTAGGACCAGTAACACATTAGCTATTTTATATAAATTTTTTAGATTTTTTTATAAACTTTTAGTATTTTTTATAATTTATTTTCTTTAAAAATAACTCCTTAAAAAAATCTTAAAAAAAATAAAAAATTTTTCAGGAAAAATATAATGTTGTTTAAATAATTTTCTTTTTATATAGTTTCTAGGAAAAATATTAGTTTTCTTGTAGGGTCATTTTTCCAAAGTTTCATATTTTAAAGAACGGGATTCGTTCCCATTCTTGTAGTTTTGTACTCAGTTTTTGGTCAAACGAACTCCGTTTTGATCTAGTTTTTGTAAACTGTTTTTAGTCAAGAGAATTCTATTTTAGTTTAAAAGTTGTTTAGGGTTTTAAAATTGCAAAATTTAGGTTTGTCCCTCGTTTTTCGTACGTTTTAGGTTTTTTATGCGTTATAGCTTGTTCGTTTTAGGTTGTATTTATGTTTTTGCATATTTAACTGGTTAGAAATAGGAAACAGATCATAATACGTGTATATTCAAAACATCGTTTATCAATTTCGTTCATTCGATTTTCCATTCAAGCCTCGTTGGGACATAACGACCCGGGATCAAACTTCGAAACATATATATTTTATTTAGTGCTTTTTAACTTCTTGCCTTGGTCATAGGCAAGTGGTTGAGTGTTTTGCTGAATATTACTATTATATCTATATATATATATTATTTATATATATATTGATATATATATATATTTCGACCGGGAAAAATCTTCCGGAAACATATATATTTTATTTAGTGAATTTTGACTTCTTGCCTTGGTAAAAGGCAATTGGTATTGTGTGTTTGTTATTATTATATTATATATATATATTATGGGTCGAATTAATTTTTGGCGCGTTGCCGGGGAGGCTAATATTAAATCGAATTATGTTACGTTTGAATACATATTGTTGTGTGTTTGAAATTTGGAATTATCTTTTTATTTTATAAAAATTACCAAAAATATTTTTCTTTTTCTTTTATTAGTATATGTTATCATATTTAAATTTTGTTATAATAAGAAAAAATAAATAAATTCACCATGTTGGTAAGAACACCAACATATAATAATTTCATTTGAAGTTTTATCCATCATATAACTTTCCCGAACCAAAAGATTTCTTACGACGTTTCGGCTCACCTCGATTTGAGTAACAAATAAAAAGTGGGTTTAAGGAGGGGTGTTCGAGGAAACTACGACCCGAAAAAGAGAAATAAGCTTCGCTTCTTGCACGCTATTCTACTCTCCCGCTCACCTATGCGTTTTTTCTTGTTGAGAGCTACCGTGATGTAAGTAGATTATTTGTTTTTTTTGAGACCAGTATGCTGGTGTAGGGATGGTGAGTGGGGGAGTAGGGGGGGGGGGGGGAGGGGGGGGGGTGGTGGGGGGGGCGCTTTGGCTGGGGGGGGGGGGGGGGGGGGGGTAGTGGGTTTGGGTTCTTTTATTATTTTTTTTTTTTGTGAAGAGTTCCATCCGTTGTGTCGCGGCTAGCGCCGTGGTGGGGGGTGTGGGTGGGGGGCGGGGGGCGTCGGGGGAGTTGGCGTTGTCGGTGGTTCTTTTTTTTTTTTCTTCTATTTTCTATTATTTTCTATTCCTTTTGTTTTGTTTTTAGTTTTCTTTGTACTCTGTTTTTTTTTTTGATGGTGTACTACCTTAATTGTTCGGTAAATACATTGTGAATAAATCTTTGAAAAAACTAAAAAAAAATAGTATAAATATTCTTCATTTAGTGCGATGCGCATCTGTTCTCATTCTGTAGCCGTTCGTTAAAACAACAATGTGCCGACAAACTTCTGTTTGAATCACCAAATCTTGATAAACCAAATAACAATCATGATCCTCCCAAATCCATACTATTGTTTCGTTCGGCCGATATCGTTAATATGGCGGGATTGCACTCGTAGCACCCACGAGGGTTATGCAGGATGCGATCGTTGTTCCCGAAATCAACGCAAACAACTTGAGATCAGCATGGTCTACTTTATCTTGTTCAATAACAAGCTATTTTTTAGACATGATAGAAGAAGACTACTGCTCACAGCCGATATTTCTCAAACAAGATCCTTCTACGATGAAGTTCCTCCCAATTCGTCACGAGTTACGTCGGTTAAGCTTATTCTTTTCCCATTTTCCGCGTGGGTGCACGCCCGAATTTGGCTTGAGAAAGAACCCCCTCGATCGATTCTTACGTGGGATGATCTTGTTTCAAAATTCATTAACAAATTCTTCCCTCCCTCTAAAACAACAAATCTTCTAAATGAAATCACGAGATTTTAACAATAGTTAATGAAACGTGTTTAGACGGCATGGGACCAATTCAATGAATCTTCTTAGGGCATGCCCGCTTCAATGGTTTTCAGAATGCCATCAATCGTATAATTCTATTATGCCTTGAACTAGATGACAAGATTCATTGAACTCCGCTGCAGGTGGTAATTTTTAAGATAAAATGCCTCTGAGGAATGCCTAAAAATCATCGAGAGCAATGTCCATTGTTAGTCAATCACGAAAGCTTAGGCAAGTCGTTGCCAAAATGAGGTACGGCGTCTTCTACCCCGCAGTTTCATCGGATGTTGCTGAACTTAATGATAAGGTTGTAGAGCATTGATTTCGATAGAAATACCAAACCCCAGAAGCTCCCGATACGTAAAAGCGGTCGAGAAAGTTGTGTAAACTTGCCGGGGTGGTGGCATTTTTACCAAAAGTGTCAGCCACAATGCAAACATTTATGTGACAATATCAAGAGTATGTGTCACAAGCCTGTTCGCGGTAATTTCAACCAAGGAATACCTGCGGATTTTACTCGGACATCAGATGGTTGGCAAATCAAATTCGTAAACCTCCCCCTCCACCCGCCCGGTTTTCTCCGTTCAGAACCATCAAGGATAATAATAAAAACAATTTCTAACTAGGGAAAATATTTACAATCAAAACCGAGGAAAACACATTACAACCAAAGCCACAAATTCATCTATAATCATGGGTAATCAACCTCCAGTTATCAAGATTCAGTTTACCATGCTCCCGCTCCTCAAAACAAGGTGTGTTTAAAATCGATTTTGTATCTACGTGAAGGCTAATGATGGCGGTTATTGAGGAATTTGATATAACCAAAATCAAGTTTTGCAAAATAAGGTCTAAACCTGCAAACTCAACTTGAACAACTTGGCAATCTTCGAATCAATGGCATGAAAGATGGCTATGTTAACTTTATCAAAAATGAATACCGCTTTACTTCAGGTTCAGGAATCTCCCGCGGTAACACCGTTACTAACCAAAGAGGATTTGAATGGTCATCACCACCGATGTGGTGTTGCTTATCAAGGAACCCACGATTCCCTTCACACTTCAATCTTCTTCTCCGAAAGGTAATAATTGTGATACGAGGTTACAAAGGACACGATGCTTCCTACAAATAACGTAAGCACGGAAGACGTCCATTCTGATCGGTATTCTAAATCCAATCTCAAAATCCAATTCTGAGCTGATGTTCGCTCCCGTTAGTTGCTCGATGCACTAACCAAAACGACATTCAATTCATTTCCTTCAAGAAGAAATGATGAAAGGTCGCCGCGATAAAAAGGTAACGATCAAAGTTGAGAAATTCTACAAAATCTTTAGAGATTTGAGTTTCGAAATTAGTTTTATGGATGCCTTGACCCTTATGCCGAAATTTGCCTCAACTCTAAAAACTTTAATCGGAAACAAAGAAAAGTTGAGTGAAATGCAAGAACTCCATTGAATTGAGAATTCGCTCAGCAGTCATCCTAACAAGTTACCAAAAAAAACTTGGAGACCTGGCGATTTCTTATTCCATTTGGTTGAATTTTTGGAATTTAATACATGCATACGCCTTGGCCGATCTCGGCGCGAGCATTATTCTTTATGCATATTCTGTCTCAATGATCTCTCTCTTCCCGAATAACCCCGAATGAGCATGTGATGATTAGAGCTAGCTGTCCGTTCATTCACGGTACCAATCGGTCTCGTAAAGGACGTCCGTTTAATGGTGGGAAAGTTCCAGTTTCCAGTAGATTTCGTGGTCATAGATTTTGAACCAGACCCCCGAGTACCTTTAATTCTCGGGAGAAGTTTCTTAAAGACCAGTCGTGCATTGATAGATGTTTACGAAGGTGAAATAACCCTTCGTGTTGGCAAAGAGTCCATTCTCATTCAATCCTGGATCAAACTTCAAGATAACGGCTAATTACAATCATATGACGGCGAACCAAATCGTCGTCCCCAATATGAAAAAATTGGCATGTGAAGAATACACTCAAGAAGTTCTCGGTTTCTCCGACGTTGTTGCATATAACAATCCTTCTCCGTATTTCGATCCAATGGTTTCAAATTCTTCACCAACACTAACTCCTTTCGGGGATAGTGATTTTCTCCTTCTCGAAGAAGCCAATGCTATTATTAGCTATCAAATGATGACCAATTTCATGGGAAATTGATGCTACTTACTATGATCCGGAGGGTGACATTCTTATCCTCGAAGCACTTCTCAATAGTGAACCGTTACCTCCTCTTCCGAATCATAAAGATTATTTTGCCATTGATGAAATACGAAAAAGAAATTAATGTTGTTGAAGCTAAAACCGTTAATTTTTCATTGATAGCCTCTGAGGTTGTAACTTAAGGATCTTGCCACTATCATTTAGAATACGCATTTTTGGAAGGTGACAACAAGTTGCCCGTCATAATTGCGAAAGATTTAAAGGATGAGGAAAGACGCTCTTATCAAGGTTTCTAAAGTCCAACAATGCGAGCATCTCTTAGAAACTCTCCCAAATATCAAGGGTGTTTGAATCTAAAGAGTTTTGTACTCACATAATATTATGGAAGAGACTACGAACCAACTGTTCAGAGTCAAAATACGGGTAAACCCAAAGATCCACGACGTTATCAAAAAAGAGGTTGAAAAACTTCTTTGAGCGTGGATTATTTATCTGATCTCTGACAGTCTATGGGTTTAAGACCCGGATTATACTGTTGTTACCAAAGAAGGGATGGCCATAACTGTCGATAAGAATATGATAATGATTTGATACCACTCGATTGGTCACGGTTGGAGGTGGGCATTGACTATAGAAGTTGAATGAAGGCCACACCCGACGAAAGACCACTTCCCATTTACCTTTATGGATCAAATGCTCGAAAGACTCGCGGGGGGGAACTCTAATTACTATTGTTTCCTCGATGGTTTCTAAGGTTATTTCAGATTCATATTGACCCGAAGGATCAAGAGAAGACAACATTCACTTGCCCATACGGAACATTTGCCCTTATCGCGCATGCCTTTTGGGTATGCAATGCACCGGGGCACGTGTTCAACGATGTATGATGGCAATCTTCCTATGACATGATCGAAAAAGGGACAATGGAAGTGTATCATGATGACTTCTCGGTCTCAGAGATTCTTTCTCTAACATGCCTATTCCCATTGGAAAACATGTTAAACGCGGTGTGAAGACACATATTTGTCCCTAAATTTGGAGAAAAGCCATTTTATGGTTAAAGAAGGCATTGTTCTTGGACACAAAATTTCATAAGTCGGGAATTGAGGTGATTCGTGCTAAAGTTGAAGTTTTTTAGCCATGCTCCCATAAACCGGACGACTGTCAAAAAGTGTCGTTAGTTTTCTTGGGCATGCCGGTTTGTACCGACGTTTCATACCCGTCTTTTCAAAAAATTGCCGTCAATGACCCATCTTGCTTGAAAAAGAGACTCATTTTTCTTCTCAAAAGAGTGTAGCGAATCCTTTATACCCCATAAAAGAAAATTGATGAGGCTCTAATTGTGATTAGGCTCCGACTGGGATTGCCCTTCGATCTAATGTGTCGATGCAAGTCGGGACTTTGCAATTGGGGCAGTCTGGGCAACAAAAAACAAGCATTTCCAACCAGTTTAACTATGCCAGCAAGATAATGACCGAAGCTCAAGTCGCAACTACAATACGAACCAAAATAGATTCTACTTGCCGTAGTGTATGCTTTCTGAGAATTCCGGTCATTATACTTGTTTTTATCCAAGGAGCATAGTGTACACAGACCATTCTGCTATAAAGTATCTGTTTGCTAAAAAGGATGCTAAAGCAAGATTAATGCGGTGGATCCTTTTGCTCTAAGAATTCGATGTTGAGATCGAGATTAAAAGAGGACGTAGAAAAATCTCGTTTGCCAATCATCTCTCCAGACTTGAGAACCCTCACCAAGATGAGTTCGAGAACAAAGAAATCACGGAAACATTTCCACCTCGAAACTCTTGGATCGGTTGCTCTTCATGATGATAATACCCCATGGTTTGCAGATTTCGCACAATTACCATGCGGGGACTTCATGGTTCATTGGGAATTGTCGAAACCCAACAAAAAATAAGTTTTTCAAAGATGTTAAACATTACTTCTGGGACGACCCCTTTCTATTCAAGATCTGTGCTGACCAAGTAATTAGGCGTTGTGTTTCGGGGCAAGAAGCTTTTGACATTCTCAAAGCTTGCCACAGTGGACCCACTGGTGGAGACACTACGCGGTGACAATTACACCGCTAAAAAGATCTTTGATTCAGGTATTTTATTGGCCACAATTTAAAGGATGCCCATGACTTTTGTCACCCGATGTGACATTTGTCAACGTCAAGGCAAAATTTCGCAACGTGATGAGATGCCACAAAACTTTATCCAAGTTTGCGAAATCTTTGATATTTGGGGCATTGATTTTATGGGGCCGTTCCCCTCTTCAAGAGGAAACAAGTACATACTCGTGGCAGTCGATTACTTATCAAAATGGGTTGAGGAAAAAGCGCTCCCCACCAATGATGCCCGAGTTGTTTGCAAATTTCTTAAAACTCTCTTCTCCAGATTTGGTGCTCCTCGTGCAATCATAAGTGATTGCGGAACCCATTTTTGCAATGACCAATTTTCAAAGGTCATGCTTAAATATGGAGTCACTCATCGTCTCTCCACCGCGTATCACCCACAGACAAGTGGACAGGTTGAAGTATCAAATCGTGGTTTAAAAAGAATTCTTGAAAGGACAGTGGGCGAAAATCGTGCCTCTTGGTCGGACAAACTGGATGACGCTCTCTGGGCCTTCCGTACAGCGTACAAAACACCCATCGGGTGCACTCCGTACAAGCTTGTATATGGAAAGGCATGTCATCTGCCGATTAAGTTGGAGCACAAAGCTTACTAGGCCCTTAAACATGCAAACTTTGATCTCAAAACCGCGGGTGATCAACGCAAAGTTCAACTCAATGAATTAAGTGAACTGCGTGATCAAGCCTATGAAAATTCTTTGATTTACAAAGAGAAAACTAAGAGGATTCATGACGCAAAGATCAAAAACCGCGTTTTCAACGTCGGTGATCAAGTCCTCCTCTTTAACTCAAGATTGAAAATTTTCTCTGGCAAATTGAAGTCCCGCTGGTCACCATTGTTCAAGTTTTTCCGTATGGCACCGTTGAGTTATCCCAAAACTCCGAGCGAAACTTTAAAGTAAATGGTCATCGTCTTAAGCACTATTTTAGAGGGGATATCACTGCTATGGATATCCCGGATCTCCAAACCTTACCTAAGGATAATTAAATTCAGGGATTGGGTCAAGCTAAGTGACCTAAAACAAGTGCTTCGTAGGAGGTACCCCATGCTTATCCTAGTTTATCCGTAGTATTAGTAT
>BQNB010156703.1:0-10334 GCA_026074375.1 Tanacetum coccineum | reverse complement strand
GTAGTTTGCCCAACTATAGGTACTCCCAGATAGGTATCATCCAGCTATCTTCTTTCTCCAATGTTACGTCTGCAACTTCCTTTTGCGTGATTGACTTGTCTTGTATAACCTCTACTAAGACTTCTTTAGCAAGTTTAGAGAAGGTCATTGAATCCAGTTTACTTAGAGCATCTGCCTTCTTGTTTTGGTCACTTTTGATGTATTCTATAGAGTGGAAAGGGAAGTTAGCTAACATTTGCCTTGCCTCGAAGAGTCCATTAACCTGGTTTGCCACTAACTGAGAATCCATTAACCTGGTTTGCCTTGCCTCGAAGAGTCCATTAACCTGGTTTGCCACTAACTGAGAATCTACAAAGATTGTTAGTTCTTGGACTCTCATTTCCTTTGCTATGTGTAGACCTGCTAATAGTGCTTCGTATTTTGCCTCATTGTTAGTGGTTTTGAATTCGAACCTTAGGTCTTAGGTGTATTCTTTCCCTTCGAGGCTGACTAGTATTAGACCTGCTCTGGAGCCGTCGGAGCTTGAGGCTCCATCAGTGAATAATTTTTGTGCTTTTTCCGGCTCTGGTTCTTTTCTTTTGGCTTCTTTATCTTTCGCTCCTTCCTCTTCTTTTAAAGGTGTTTTAGCTAGGAATTTGGCTAGTATTTGTCCCTTGACTGAATTTCTTCCTCTAAATTCGATCTCGTGCTCTCCCAATTCAATAGCCCATTTAGCTATATGCCTTGACTTTCTTGGTCTAGCAAGGAACTGTTTTATTGGTTTATTACTTAGGACCTGGATGAGGTGAGCTTGGAAATATCTTTAGAGTCTCCTAGCGGCATTTACGAGGGCTAGTATTAGTTTTTCCAATTTTGGATATCCTAACTCATCCCCTATAGTGTTTGGCTTACGAAGTACATAGGAATTTGTTTCTTGCCTCTCTCTGCCATCAATACTGCGCTTATACTTTCTTCTGAGGTTGCGAGGTACATTATCAGGGTTTCTCCTTTGATGGGTGCAGTTACCGTTGGTAGTGCCTCTAAAGGCTCTTTTATTCTTTGAAAGGCTTCGTCAGCCTCTATTGTCTATTGGACCATTTTTCCACTTGTGCAGCTTTTAAGTGCTCACATAAAAGGAAGTGTTTTATCTGCTCCTTTTGAGAGGAAACAATTCAGAGCTGCCAACTTTTATTGAGATTTTGTATTTCGCTGACTGATTTAGGAGGTTGCAGCTCCGAGATTGCCTTTACTTTCAAAGGACTTGCCTTTATTCCTTGCTTGGTGATGAGGTGTCCTGAGAATATTCCTTCTTTTACACCAAAAGAACATTTCTTTGGATTGAGTTTTAGGTTGATTGCTCGGAGCCCATCAAGAGTTTCCTTGATATCAGCGAGCATTTCTTCCTCAACATTACTTTTTATGACTATGTCGTCTGCGTTAACCTCTATGTTTCTTCCCAATTGGTGGTTGAACACTTTGTCGATTAGTCTTTGGTAAGTTGCGCCCGCATTTTTCAAACCGAAGGGTAACCTTCTATAGCGGAACACCCCTTCTCTTGTGTAGAAGGCTGTTTTTTCTTTGTCTTTCTCTGCTATGGGGATTTGGTGGTATCCCTTGTATGCATCTAAAAAGCATTTTAGTCGATGCCTGTGGAGGTCTTCGACTTTTTGCTCGATCATGAGTAGCGAGTGGTGTTCTTTGGGACATGCTTTGTTTATGTCCGTAAAATCTACACACAACTTCCATCTTCCACTGGCCTTTTTCACGATGACAGGGTTTGAGACCCACGTCTGATACTTGACTTCTCGTAAAATGTTGGCCTTTGTAAGCTCCTCCACTTGGGTGTGAATCACTTTGTTTCTTTCTGGCACCAGGCTTCTCTTCTTTTGCTTTACTGGTTCCAAGTGTTTGAGCTTGTTTATTCTATGTTTTGTGTTGAAGGCTTCTCCTCCTATTGTTATTGTTCTCGGGACTCCCGTTATGTGTGCGGTAGTCTATGCGAAGACGTCGACGTACGTCCTCTAGAGGTCATGTAACCTTATTTTGGTTTTTGTTGGCAGTTGTCTCCCTATGGTGATTGTTTGTTCCAGATACTGGTCATTCACCACTATCCTTTCTCTGGTATCTACACAACTGATAATGCCTTTTACTTTCTCCTGATGTTCTTTACTTATTGCTCTATGTTCTTCCTCCGGTTCCCTTGGGTTGTACTGGGAGAGGACGATGTCGATTCCTTAAGGCGTATAGAATTTTATAGCTCCGTGAATGGTGGACACTAGAATTCCCATTTGTTGCATGGCTGTTCTTCTGAGTATTATGTTATGTGGTGAATCAGACCCCACGATAACAAAATTGAGTGTTTTTTATGGTTGTGAGGGAACCCTCCCCAATTATGATCTCTAAAGGTACTTCTCCTAGGGGCCAGGATTTTTCTCCTGAAAAACCAACCAGAGGGATCGTCAAGTCTACCCAAAGAGACCAAATAGATGGTTTTAGCTTTAAGAAGCAATGTTTATATATCACTTCACATGAGCTTCCGCCATTCAAATATACCCTATTCACTTGTCTTTATGACACGTAGGCTTTTATGATGACTGGATCTGCAGAACTTATATTTTAAAGTGGTGGGAACGTGATTTCCCTTACTTCACTGTTATTTCTTTCTGCTGGTCATTTGCTTGGGTTATAACTTTCTCTTCTTATCATGAGAACGGGGGCTTCGACGGGTGTTTCGTCTTTCTCCCCTTTTTTTCATTCGCCCAACTGAGTGTCGGACATTTTCTCTTTCTTTTTTACTCCTTTTACCAAGTGAACCAGCTGTCCGGATTTCACTGTCTCTTATACTTAATGTTTTAATTCTCGACATTGATTTGTGTCGTGCCCATAATCTTTGTGGAATTGGCAGTACTTAGTTTTGTGTCAGGACCATCTGCTTCCAAACGTACGAGGAGGTTATTCGAAGCTTCTAGCTGCCTTTTCTGTTGCGAGGATCTCTCTTGGGCTTTTGGACAGGATGGAGAGCAGTCCATGGCTAGGTCCTCAGTATGGGGAGAACCTATCCCTCTCTTTCTGTCCTTGGTTATCATCCAGATAGGATTTTCTTGATCTGTCAAAGTTTTCCCTTCGATCATTAGGAGTTCCATTGGTCGCCACTTCTCTTGCTTCGATCCAGGTGTAAGTTTTTCCCATCAATCCCTTGTAGGTGGACGGGAGGTCTGTTGAGAGATGCTCGACTAAGCTTCTTGTCCTTAAACCATGAATAAAACCAGAGATACGCTGCTCTTCATGTAGGCCCGAAATCTGTAAAAGTATCATCAGTGTATCTAGTAATGAAGGCCCTGGTGCTTTCGCCTTCTCTTTGCTTGATATTGTGAACCGCCAAGTATGTCTTTGTGAACTTCTTTTACTGACCGAAGTGTGACCGGAACTTGGCCTTCAGATTCTCATAGTTGAGAATGCTATCTATTTTCTGACTGTTCCATCATATGCAGGCAGAATCTTTGAGGGTGTATGTGAACATGTGGCAAGCTATGGGCATTAACCATTTTTGCATGCGGATGGCCCCTTCGAAAAGGTGCAAGAAATTATCTGGGTCCCTTTTTCCATCGTAAGAACCAATATGGGAGGGAATTTTTAGTCCATCCGGAAGAGGATAGTCCTCGATCCAGTGAACAAAGGGGGTTACGGAAACTGTGGAATCCGCAAAGGAGCCTATAGGATTTGGGTACATAGGCACATTTGGTGGAGCATACATGGGCTGCGTATAAAAGGGGTAGTTACTCGAAGGGGTAACTGCGGGATACATAGACCCATTGTATGAAGGTACACCATTGTTGGTGAAAATTTGTGGTATATACCCCACTTGTGGATGATAGGTGGGGATTCCCACAGCAGGGGGATTACCAATCTGGTTCTGGAAAGGGAAATTCAGAATTTGTCCATTGACAAGGCTCACGGATAGTTGAGAGTAGGAGTTAACATGAATATGCACAAGTCCAGTAGGCGTATGTAAACTACTAGGTATGAAAGGTTGGGCATGGTGTGAGAGAAGCATACCGTTAGGAGGGAGACTTCCCCCATGTTAGTCGAAGGCTGATGGCCTCCGTGTACGGAGGTCAAAGAGGATCATAGAGGTTGGCCTCTTTCGTTCCTTCCCAAGTGAGCAGCCAAGAGTGGGGGAAGGTTTACTCTCCTGTTTTCAGCTTCGATCTCCGTAGGCCTAACACCTTCGGCATTTCTTCCTCTCTTGCTTCTTTACATGTTCAGTGTTTCCTCGAATCCCGCAACTCTTTCTCGCTACCTACGGACCATGGGAGACCTTGGCCGAAGGGTTGGAGTAGCTTCCCTGTTGGGCTCAGGTCTTGGTTCCGTCTCTCGTTCTTCATGGTAGTCCTCACTAAAGTATTCAAGTTTAGTTCGGAGGTCGTCATTACGTATCTGTCTTCGTCGTTCTCTTGGAAGAGATTCAAGGACCTCATAATTTGCCTCCATAAAGGTAGGGCTAATCATAGGATTAGGATTAGTCGAAATGGAAGCACAATATGCGAATGGCGTATTTTCAGGAGTAGTGGCAAACACGGTAGTAATCACAGGTGGTCTTTCATTGGTGGTGTTATTTGGTATCTGAGGTGGTGTCAAGAAATCCGGTGGTGGACTGGTTTCTCTTCCGTTTGTCATGCAGGAAAAGTAGGTAGAGTGGTTTTGAGGTTATTTGACTTGGTTAGAATGGGACTAATTGTTGCGGGTCCCACAGATGGCGCCACTGATTATGCAAATACGGGCACGATCAGGCTTCGAAGAGATTGAAGAGTTCTTGCGATGGTTGCTGGGTTACCAAGTCTTAGATAACCTGCGTCAACACAAATAGAAACACTACATTAAGTGAAGTGCAGGGGGTGTCCCTGCGAATCACCTCCGGCGTGAGAGTAAGTATGTGCTTTATAGAGTAAAGTAAGATAAAAATGAGTGTGTATGAAAAGTGTTGTCATACCTGGACACCTGACCATCTATTTATAAGTGTGAAAATAGGATGGACAAGGCCTAGTACAAAAACCGATGAACGTGGGGGTGTCCCACGATTTAAGGGGTGATTGCAAGAATTGTGTACCATGATATCTACCTTGGCGGGAAAGCCTTGGCAGAGAAGGAGAACATGGGTTTTGACTTAGCTAGACCTTTGCGTTAGTTTCGTCGAAGACCTCCCACGAAGGGTGTATGCCTTCGCGTGGCGGATTCCCATACTGGTAATCATCCCGAAGATGATTTTACGCCACTCGAAACTATTCAAAGATCTTATAGTGTAATTAGGGAGAGGATCCCATTCGAGCTCGAAGGGGAGACCTTTAAGCCTGAGAAGGGGGTACATCATCTGTTATGAACACGTAGATGCTAACTTTTTCCCCCTCTTGTCCATTAATATGATGTTTAAAAGGTTTTATAAGTCTATAATGAAAGACAAGTTGGAATTTAAAGGGAAAAGTGTAGTTGGAGACTTTATGAATGCACCTATCTTTGTTGGAACTTTATCTGTTGTGTAAGATTTTGCAGTGATAGAAAACATGTGAAGAAATGGGTGATGTAATAGTTGGAAAGGAGTTTTGCAAAGAAATTAGAGTCAAGACAAAACGATTTGAAGGAATGATTACCATGTACAATGATAATGATGAGATGACTTATCAAATGGCAAGATCGCATCCAAGGATTAAACACCTCACTAATGATCAATGCAACAAGATCCCTCCATTACTGATGATGGAGTGAAGAAGTTGAAGAAAAAGTCTAACTTAAAGACTTCGCTGTAAACAAAAGTGCTTCCCGAGAGACAACCCAGATTGTTATTTATTTTTATCGAGTCTGTCTTCCCAGACATCAATACGGCGTATCCACTCCATACCATATGGCGTATTAGTCCTTTATTTTTATGGACTTTAAACATTATTGTCAGTTCTGTCTATACAGCGTATTCATGCGCATGATACGGCGTATTCAACAGACTGACACGTATTTAGATACTTTTTACAGGTTTCTCAATACGGCGTATTCCAGTTTATGGATACGGCGTATTGGTTTCCAGTACAGTTTGTTTAGCTTATTTAAATTAACCGTAGATACCCGAGATAGGATTTTTGCATGTTTTTCCTATGTTTTGCACAGGACATCGCTAAAAACAAATCGACAAAGTTGGTGAAGTATCAATCATTTGGAATTCTATGTATGATTGTAGTCATGCTTGCATTCAGACGCATTTATAACACAAAATCTTGCTCAAAAACTTAACTTGGAGAATCTACCGAGCAAAAATATCAGGGGAGTTTCTCATTCTAATTCTTTTAAATTCCCATTTTTAATGTTTTATCTATACAACGAGGACATTGTATAATTCAAGTAGGGGGATGGGAATTAGAATGCATACTTGATGTGTCGTTGTGTGGTGTATATTTTTATGATTCAAGATTTAAATTTATATTTTGCCGACTAAACCAAAAACAACACTTTAACGGCCAGTGTACCCGATCGGTAGTAGTTTCGTGGTAAGTAGGGTATCGAACACTTGAAGCGAGGTTAAATCTATCAATTTAATTAATATCTTGGTTATCTAATCTATGTTAATTCTATTCTATTCTAAACCTATGTCAGTCTTAATCCTAATTCTAACGGGTAAAAGAGGGGTTTAAGCCTGAGAGACTGGCACAGTTTCAAGACTCCAACACTTCAAGATCTTACAGATTTGTAAATTCTTTACCAATATTCATCGATGTTTCTTTGCTTCCAAGGTCCTGTATGAAATATACAAAAAACGTGTGCATTCCTATCTTGGTATATTTGTTAGGTTAGACTCGAAATAAATTCCTAAAACTGTACAGGAAGTCGATACGCCGTATTTAATCCCCAGGATACGCCGTATTGATACCTGTGTCGAATACGTTGTATTCTTTTAACGAATACGCCGTATAGACTGTGCTGAAAATAAAGACTGGATAACATCCAGATAGTCGATATGTCGTATCCATGGGGTTTGGATACGTCGTATAGACAGTCTGGGAAGACATACTCGATAAAAATTGAAAATACTTTAAGTTAGACTTGTCTTCAGCATTTCCTCACGTTGTATCTTCTTCCAATTCAACCACTTCTTTTTCTTCTGCATTAATATGTCCATCGTGATACTTTTTCAACCTTTGTCCATTGACTTTAAAACTGATCCCAATTTTATCGATAATTCCCATTGTTCTATATGGATATACAGTTTTCACCACATTCGGGCCGTACCACTTCGATTAATAATACCTTGTCTCCTGCTTTGAAATCTTTATCCCCTCGAAGCCTAGAGTCATGCCATCTCTTAGTTCGTTCTTTGCATATCCAGGTGTTTTTATATGCTCCATCTCTTAACTCCATCAATCCATTAAGTTCCGTGAAACAATTTTTTGTAGCACCTGTGAGATCCATATTACATTGTTTTAACGCCCAATATGCTCTATGTTCGATCTCTACAGGTAGGTGACAAGCTTTTCCATAAACTAATCTGAAGGGTGTGCATCCAGTAGGCGTTTTGTAGGCAGTTCTGAATGCCCATAATGTATCATCAAGCTTTTTTGACCAATTCTTCGGGTTATACCCAATTGATCTTTCCAGAATGCGTTTTATAGCTCTACTCGGTTCGTCTGTTGGTTTGAGGGTGATAGGCGGTAGATAATTTATGAGTCACTCTGTATTTTTGCAAGGCATTTTCTAATTGAGAGTTACAAAAATGCGTCCCCCAATCACTAATTAAAACTTTAGGAACTCTGAATCTTGCAAATAGTCTTGTCAAAAACCTAATTACAACGCGAGTATCATTTGTAGGAAGAGCTTGAGATTCGACCCATTTTGAGACGTAATATACTGCTACAAGTATATATTTATTCCCCTTTGAGTTTGGAAAGGGCCCCATAAAGTCTTGCCCCCATATGTCAAATACATCACATACCTGAATATTGTTTTGTGGCATCTTACTTCTTGATGATACGTTTCCTGATCTCTAACATGCATCACATCTCATCACATAATATTTAGCATCTTTAAAGATGCTAGGCGTATAGAATCCAGATTCATAGACTTTCCTTCTAGTAATCGATGCACTATGATGTCCCCCAGTTGGTCTAGAATGACAATGAGTCAAGATTTTAAGGATTTTGTTCCCAGCAACACATCTTCTCATTACATTGTCCAAGCACATCTTGAATGCATATGGTTCGTCCCAAAAATAATTCTTAACTTGAGAGAAAAATCTTCTTTTTTCATGTGTCCAATTTGGAGGTACAATCTTTCCAACGATATAGTTAACATAATCAGCATACCATGGTTTATCATTATTCAGCTCGGCTTTTATATCATAAGATGTTCATCGGGAAATTTATCAGTTATTTCCTCCTCCGTGAAGGCTCACAAATCTGGGTTTTCAAGTCTAGATAAATGATCTGCAGCTAAATTCTCTGCCCTTTTTTATCCTTAATCTCAATGTCAAATTCTTGGAGAAGTAGAACCCACCTAATGAGCCTTGGTTTCGTGTCCTCTTTGCTGAACAAATACTTCAAGGCAGAATGATCAGTATAGAATACAGTTTTTGATAAGATGAGATATTGACGAAACTTATCAAAAGAGAAAACAACTGCGATAAGTTCTTTTTTAGTGGTGGTGTAATGCTCTTGGGCATTATTTAAAGTTTTGCTAGCATAATAAATTGGCTTGAATTTCCCATCAATTCGTTGCCCTAAAACAACTCCAACAGCGAAGTCACTAGCGTCACCATTAATTCAAACGGCACGTTCCAATCTGGAGATATTATGATAGGCGCGGTGGTTAGTTTTTATTTCAAAATGTTAAATGCCTTTTTGCAATCATCAGAAAAATCAAACTTTGCGTCTTTCATCAGAAGCTGGGTCATTGGTTTAGAGATCATGGAAAAATCTTTAATGAACCTTCGGTAAAATCTAGCATGCCCCAAAAAACTTCTAACTCCTTTTACGTTAGTTGGGTATGGTAATTTAGCTATCACATCGATTTTAGCTCTATTAACTTCAATTCCAGCTCTAGAAATTTTATGTCCTAAAACTATCCCTTCTTTTACCATAAAATGACATTTTTCCCAATTTAGCACAAGGATGGTTTCTTCACATCTAGCAAGCATTCTATCTAAATTAGCCAGACAGCAATCAAAAGAATTATCAAACACCGAGAAGTCGTCCATGAAAACTTCCATAAAGTCTTCCACCATGTCGTGGAAGATTGCCGTCATGCATCTTTGAAAAGTGGCAGGAGCATTACATAATCCAAACGGCATTCATCGGTAAGCGAAAGTCTCGTAAGAACAGGTGAAGGTAGTCTTTTCTTGATCCTCCGGAGCGATTGGTATTTGGAAGAATCCTGAAAATCCATCAAGAAAACAGTAGTATTCGTTCCCACATAAACGTTCTAACATTTGGTCAATGAAAGGAAGGGGAAAATGGTGTTTTCGAGTTGCATCATTAAGTTTATGGTAATCAATGCACACCCTTCATCCAGTAACTGTTCGGGAAGGGAATAATTCATTATTATCATTCAAAACTACAGCCATCCCTCCTTTTTTGGCACAAGGTAAATATGGCTAACCCATAAACTGTTTGAAATTGCATAAATTAGCCCGAAATCAAGTAGTTTCACAATTTCATTTTTCACAACATCTTGGACTTTCAGATTTAGACGTCTTTGGGGTTGGAAGACCAGTTTGTAGTCATCTTCCATCAGAATCTTATGTGCACAGTATGACAGACTGATTCCCTTAATGTTTGATATTTTCCAAGCAATTGCTCCTTTTCGTCTTTCCAATACTTGTAGAAGTTAAATTTTCTCTTTGTCGGATAATTCGGATGAGACAATAATGGGAAAGGATTTATCTCCGTGAAGATATGCGTATTCTAAGTGTTGAGGCAAATTCTTCAGCTCAGGTTTCTTCTCATCGATCTCGTTAGCACTGGTTAAATAAAGGTGTTCGCTTTTAACATCATTGCCATTTGTAGTTCCATGTGTAACTGGATATGGCGTATTGAGTTTTTTTAATCAGACCTATTCTTTTCATTGCTACTTGTAGATTCACAGTATTCTAGGTCTGATTGATCAATTGATTTTTCTAGTCCCCTTTATAAAAACGAGTCAGGCTCTTCATTTGCCATTAATTCCTGAGCTTCATCGTTGATTGCGTCATCTAAATCATCAATCCCATAACATTTATCGTCTTCAGTTGTTGGTCTTTTGATTAATTGGTCTACGTCAAAGAGTACTTCATCATCCCCCACTCTTAGTGTTATCTTCTTATTGAATACGTCAATCATGGCTCG
>BQNB010156702.1:0-15240 GCA_026074375.1 Tanacetum coccineum | reverse complement strand
CTCGTTCGGTTGTCTCGTTCGGTCCTCTAGTTCGGTCCTCTCGTTCGGTCCTCTAGTTCGGTCCTCTCGTTCGATTCTCTAGTTCGGTTCTAACTAGTACGAAACCCAAATTTTCAAAAATAAAAAAGACACGATTTTTAATGGTTTTTAGCAAAAATTCTTGTACAACTAGTATTACTAACCCTATAGGAACAATAAAAATGAAAACTTTAAGGTTCTTAAGCTAAAATTTTTGCCAAAAAAATTTAATCACTAATTTGCTCTTTGTAAAGGTTTTGAACACAAATCAAACACAAAAATCTAAACACACCACTCCATGGCTCTGATACCAATTGAAGAATACTAGTAATCTTAAGATCAACCAAGAACAATAGTGAGATATGGGTTGGGATGTTAGAGAGAACTTGGATGGAAATGGATGAATGTATTAATGAAATGTATGAATGGAAAATGGAACAACCAACCCTCTCCAAGACTAGGAGAGGGTCTATTTATACTACAATGGCCGGCCATGGGCTGGAGTTGGGCCACCCATGGGCCTTGGGCCGGACTAGATTACTAATCTAATCCTGATACTAACTACGAGCTAAGACTTGTTACAACTTTGGAAGTGACCGACACTTTTCGTGTTTCCAACATATGTGTTGCTTTCGGTAATTTTTTCCAGTACATATTCTTATCCTCACAACCACCACCAATGGCGATCCCAGCCGAAAACTTAAGGTAGTTCCTTTCTTTAATCAAAACAAAAAAGTTAACAAGTTAATTAATTACTCGATCGATATGTTATGTCGGATCGGGTCGATTTTAACACTATTTTCGTTAACAAAGCCCCATATAAAATTATATGTGTATTAAAGGTAAACACGTTTACGCACATCTAAAGCCATATCTTCTACTAGTACGCGTACTTTGTTTTTCTAAAAAAGAGATAACTAGTTTGAATGATATGACTATATGAGTGTAATCTTAAAATTTAGTGAAAAAGTAATCAACAATAATGGTGAATATATAATAACGACCAAAAAATTAAAGATTAATTGAGTTAGTATACCTTGCAAGTATTATATAATAAGCGTGAGTAAATAATTAAACCAAATGGTTTGACACGTTTTCGGAGATCGCCAATTTATTAAATAAATAAGAGTTCTTGCATAAACGAAATCGTACGTTTTAAAGTTACCAATTAAGTAAACGGTGTTTCTAAAGTCCGTACCAAAGGTATGACTTTATTTTCTAGCTAGGATTTATAAAACAACATTTTATAAATTAATATTTTGTTTGGTGTCGAGTTATTATGAAATTATAATTTAAAACATCTTTAAATTATAACTTAGCCCATTTACCGTCCTTCAAAGACGATAAGAGTTGTATCTAAAAATATTTTTAGAAATTTCGCCATGACCTTCTCGTTATGTGACGTTTCCCATTTTATTACAAAACTAAACGTTTTTCACTTTTCAATCAACAAATCTAGGTTGCAAAATGCATTCGTGTTTCAATATTTATCTAGACAACATTTAAGTACTAAATGAAATAAATAAAGTCAAACCCCCTTTTAAGCGATGAACGAAACACGCCCTATGTGGGCTTTCAAAACCACAACCAAACACCCTTGTGTTGGTGTTTACCACAAACCAAACGCACCCACTCGGTGCTGCTGCCAAAACCAAACGCACCCGCTGTGGTGCTGACCCGCGAACCAAACGCCCCTGCTGTCCCAAACACCCATGTTCGCATTTCCTGCCAATCCAAACACACCCCTTGGGTGTTATTCAGCAAACCAAACACACCTTTATGGTGTTAACTGCCAAACCAAACGTCCCTATCGCGCCTGCTGTCCCAAACACCCCTGTTTGGGGTTTCCTGCTATCCCAAACACCCCTTTTGGGTGTTTCCTGCTCACCCAAACACTCCTTTATGGAGTTTCTGCACAACCAAACGCATCCTTTCGGTGTTGGGCAGCCAACCAAACGCACCCCTTGTGCGATTCTGCCAAACCAAACACCCCTACTTGGTGTTATCCCTTAAACCAAACAGCCCCCTTGTGGGCTGTTTTAATACCAAACGCACCCTATGCTGGTGGAAACCAGCCAAACGCACCCTATGCTATTTATAACACAAACCACACGCACCCTTATGGCATAAAACCACACCCGACCCGGCTGTCTCGCTGCCAAAACCCGACAACCCGACCCGTTGTTTCGACAGTCAAACCCGACACACTCCTATATCTTTATAACCAAACCAACCCACACCCCTTGTCGCACCCCGGCTGTCAACCCACAACCCGACACCCCCGCGGCTGTCAACCCGACCCACCCTATGATGGCGGCTGCCCACCGAACCCACCCCATGGTGGCTGTTTTTATAGCCGAACCAAACCACCCTCGTGGTGGTTTTGCACACTCAAACCGAACCCACAACCAAACCGCACCCTTTCTTGTGTTATAAACCAAACAGACCCGTTGTCGTGTAGACACCCAACCCGACACCCCTCTCGGCTAACCCACAACCCGACAACCCCTTTTTCCCCCTGGCTGTCCCGGCTGTGAACGGCAGCCAACCCAACAACCAAACACACTCTTCGGGTGGTTGATATGAAAGAACAAACACCCCTACGATGTTTCTATCATAACCACAAAAACGGACGCACCCTAGCGATGGCCGCTGCTAAACCACCGAAACAAGCACCCTTTTATGGGTGATGGTTTAAATCCACACGCACCCTCGTGGGTGGCTGTGGATTGTGGTGGTGATGACGATGTTGAGAGGTGGGGTGGCGCGCGTGACGGAGAGTGACATACCCGATCGGATAGATCGGGTGATGAGGATTGTTTTTGAACTTGGCCGGAAAAGTCCGCCGGAAAAGTTTTCCGGCGGCGGCGGAGTGGTGGTGGCCGAAATCCGGCGGCGGCGCCGGTGGTGGGGCGGTGGCCGGATAAAATGAGGAAGAGAGAGTGAGGTGTGTGTATATATGAGATAGAAATGAAAAAATATAAATAAGTTTTATATTTATATAAAACTTTTAAAACTAAATGTAAAATGTGTAATAGTTGAGGGTTAAATGTGTAACTTTTTCATATACTTTTTGATAAAAGTGGTTCGGGACTCATTTGAGTGACTTAACGGGTAAATCAACGCACGAAACTTGCGCCATTGTTTTCCAAATCATTTTTCTGATAAAAATGAGTATTCGCTTGATAATGTTTCATAAATATTTTATAACATTTAATAAAATATCTGTTATTCATTTTGTGAACCGGTTTCGCCTCGTCCGAAAATAAAATGGCTTTAAGCTCGAGTATTCGCGTTATCAACAACGCTTTTAATTAAATTGTTAAGTATTTTATTAAATATTTTTATTTAATAAAACGTGATAATTAAATATAATTTAATTATTTTTGTGTTTCTAAAATCTTGCGAGGGCATTTCAGTCACCTTCTGACTGTTTCTGGGTCTCGGTCAAAACTAAAAAGTTGTCAGGAATGTCGTTTTATATCAAATTGCTTTAGAGTCCGAATAATGAAAACGTGATCTAGTGGGTTGTTTTGATAAGTCAGCTTAAAAATAAATTTTATAAACGACAAACATGTAATAATAAATGTAATTTATTATTTAAATGTGTTCCGAAAATTGACAGTTGTTACAGTCTACCCACCTTAAGAGAGCGCCGTCCCGGTGCTCAATTTGTTTTATTCGTCCTTGGTTTACTAGTGATTAGATGAGTGGATATACCTAGGTCATCGCCGAGGTTTCCAACGAAAGTTTGAGTGCACAAATGTCAAAGCATAGAATATATGCAATCGATATGAGCGAATGAATCAAATGTAATGAGAATCTTCAAAAGGAAGGATAGGATACCTGACTCGAAGAAAAAGCCATTGGAACGAAGAATTTAACAAGTCGCAAATTCTTGAAAGTGGTGAATGATTTATTACTATTAGATTATCAAGTTCGCGGCGGTCGATACACATTCGGAAAAATCTATATAACAGATCACGAGTCGAAAGAAGTTCATAGCCCAAAGAATGATTCATACGGACGAACACACGCTATGTCGGATGAACATAAGCCCACTCATTTATAATTTGTCACTTACAAAAAGAGGCGTCCCAATCCTTGTAAGTAAGAATTTATAAACTTATGGTTCGGTAATTTATAATTTCCTTATTCAAATGAAGAAGCGTCCTAATTCATTTCAATAAGATGATTATAAATCATCCTACCTAAGTATCGCCGGCATAAAAACACGATATCAAAACAATCGATTGCGAAACAACATATACGATCAAAAGCATAGGAAGAGTGTTCCAACTCAAAGTGGAGTAGTAAAGTAATCGGCATTGGTGTTCGAGGGAGTAATTGAGAAATCAGAAAGTACAGGATAATCGGAGTGATCAATATTTATATAACTGACTAATATAAGGTAAATAGTAAGGCGTCATACGATAGACGTAAGAAAGCGAAATCATAAGCAAGTATTAAATACTCGTTATCCATATAATACTAGTAGAGATACAAAAGAGAGCTTATAAAGGATCAGGGAGCATGCGCGTGCGGATATCGGACAATGGTGAAAGATTCTTAAAAGTTTTTGAAAAACGGTTATAGTTTTGGTTTTAAAAATGACCTAGTTCTCTACAACCAGTGCTCTGATACCAATCTGTCACACCTCCAAAATTAGACGGCAGCTGAATAGTAACATTAGGGTGCGACTTCAAGGCACAAAGTACAAGTCAAGAAAACGACCTCAAAAGAGACGTTTAAAATAAATTTCTCATTCGATATATTAAAATCAGAGTTTACAAAGGATCCCATTTATAATGCAACAGAATACATTTTTAAAACGTTTATTGAAAGGTACTTAAGTTATTAAGCCTTCAAAAATATATATATCCGCGCGGCTCAAATGCTCCCAATGCTCCACTAGCAAAATAGTAACCTGAGAAAATACATGCTAAAACGTCAACAATAATGTTGGTGAATATAAGGATTTAAGTAAAATCAGAGTTGAAATAATTAAGTAATGTTTTCAGTAGAAAAAGAAGCGTTAACGATATCAAAGTGTTATTTCTGAAATCCAAGTAGTGATTCAGCAAATCAAAAAGTATTTAGAAGTGGACCGCAAGACTTAAGTAATGGTGGACTAAGTAATCGTATACTGAAGTCCCCAAAACAAGTAGGTATACAAGAGAAGACAAATTCACAAGTCTAATTATAAAATTCAAATGCACTAATAGCTCATGTAACCTCTGAAGCCTTAACTGTACTCTGTCTGCCCCAACTAGGTAGGAGTGGTCCTGTCTGAGCCAAAACATGCCTACAGTTCTTCTCTAAATGTAAATGCACCATGGAATCAACATTAGACCAAACAACTTCTGGTGAGGGGATTGTTAGTCCCGATAGATCTATCCACAACCCTAACAAAGCGCTCTAACTATAATAGTCAATTGACTATTCATGATATAAGGGACTTAGATATGGCACTATGGAAAATTAGTCAATAATAATCAGACAATAATCTGGATAGCATACAGTTTAAAACACTTGTGTCCGTAGTAAAACAATTAGGTCAGAAATTCACGGTTTCAAATATAGGTATTCAACGATCTCAAATCATGTTGTAAACAAATCAAGCTTCAGTAAAATAGTCATGTAACGCTTACGTATAGAAATCAATAAAGTTTTATTTAGTAAAACAGCCCACTTGTATTCTCACCCCGAAAACAGTTTATTGATACCATTAAAAAGAAAAGATGGGCTATTGAACTCACATTGATGTTGATCGTGAACGATTGGCAAACTGCACATATAACAGTCACAGTCACAAACGGTAAAACAAAATAGGCTCGACCAGGAGATTCGCAGCTTAACTTAACGGTTCATATCCCCACTACTTTAAAGATGACGAATTTGGGTTTTGATGGATTGGGTACATCAAACGCTATACGTTGATAAAGATTTGTAATTACAGAGTATGAGTTTGAAGTTGGTTAAATAAAAAAAACGAAAAGACAACCAAGTAGGTAATAATTCTCAGTATATACTACATATGAAAAAAGAAACAATTATCTACTAATAAGGTGAATTAATACTAAAAGACAAACAACCAAAAGAATAAGTCGTAATATATAATACTTTTCAAGTATTATATAAGAAACGTGAGAAAATAATGGTAGACGAATTAGAATCGAGAACTACGTTTCGAAAAGTCACTAATTAAATTAATAAAGAGTTCTTGCACAAAAGTAAACACACATTTTAAAGTTACGAATTAAATAAATGGCGTTCTTAAAGTTTTTACAAAACTTATCATTTTGTCTATTAGTCGAGAATTATAAAATAATGTCTTATAATTTAGTATTTCGTTGACGCGTGTTATAAGAAAACTGTTGTGTCGTTTGAAAAGTAAAGATTATCGTTTGTTTGTCGGGTTATGGTATAATTATAAATTAAATATCTTTAAACTATAACTTAGTTTTTTTTATCGGTTCTCAAAGATAATAGTAGTTGTTGCGAAAAATACTAAGTATAGAAATTTATAAATTTTTTGTCATAACCTATTCGTTTATACAACGTTTTCCTTATTTACAAAATTCAATCCAAGTTGCAAATATTCACGTGTTTCCATTTATATCTAGACGAGACCAAATAAATAACAAGATAAGTAAACCAAACACACCCCTAATTGGGGCTGTTAAACCCATTTTCACTTCGTCGTCTCACTAATCGCTAATAAATCTTCACTAATTACATAATTTTCACCAAGACTTTTAAAACACAATTAGTGATTTTTCTAAAGATTTAAAAGGACAAGAAACTTAATGCTTAGAAAAATGACGTTAAGGACAAAACTAGAAAAAAAGAAGAAGCGAACGGTGTAACAACTTGACATGAACTAATATACATAACTGAAACTAAAATTTTAAAGCAATTTAAATAACCAACTTTTATATAAAAGAAATTTAAATATCAAACAAGAAACTACAAAATCATTAACTTATAGAGAAAAGATTTATAAAGAAAAATATGAAAACATGGCTGATGTGCGTTTGTTAGGAGTGCAATGCGGTGAGGAGGTTCGCGGAGATGATGGTGTGGTTGTGGGTGCGTCGTTCATGGCGGTGGCGATGGTGTTCTAATGGGTGGCGGAGGTGGTTTAGGCGCGACGGCTGGTGGTGATGATGGGGACAGGGTGATGATGGTGCTGGCGTGGTGGAGGTGGTGTGGTGTGGCATGGCAGCGGCGGTGACGAGGGGGTGGTGGTGTGGGGATGATGGTATAAATGGTGGACCTATGGTGGATCGGGTAGATCGGGTTATGATGATCATTTTTGGTTTCGGCAGGAAAAGTCAGCCGGAAAAGTTTTCTAGCGGCGGCGGTGGTGGCCGGCCGCTGGCCGAAAATGTGGAGAGAGGGAGAGAAGATGGAGAGTGTGTGTATTTTATAAAAATGAAATAAGAAATTTTATAAAAATTTTATTTATAATAAAACTTTTTTTTGTAAGTGGCAAGTAATAATAAGTTTGGGGTAAATTTTGCAAATGTATTCACAGGGACCATACTTGTAACTTTTGAGTATTATTTTGTAAAGTAGTGGTTCGGGACTCGTTTGACCGACTTAACGGATGATTCGAGTCACGAAACTTGCGCCATTGTTTTCCAAATCATTTTTTTCCTATAAAAATGAGTATTCACTTTACTATATTTTATAAATGTTTTTATAAAACTTATTTAATGTTTATTATTTATTTAGGGTATCACGGGTAACTTTATTCAAAAAAAAATAAAAACGTTAACTCAAATATTCACGTTAATAATAGACGTATGGTATATCATATATCATAACACGTGGTCGATTCTTGGACTTGGCTAGTTTCTAGAGAGAGAAACACATGTGAAGGGTTTCGGTCGGTACTCGTTGTTCTCGTTTTCAAATCAAATAAGTTTGAAAAATAAATTTATAAGTGAGAGAATTTATTATTTAAATGAGTTTTCAAAAATTTACCGGTTATGCGATAATCGTTTTTAGTTGACAATAAAGGTCAAAAGGGTCAAAGTCAAGTCAGACCGAAAAAGTCAAAGGGTAAAATAGTCATTTGAAAATTACCGGTTGTTACAGTCTACCCACCTTAAGAGAGCGTCGTCCCGGTGCTCAATTCGTTTTATTTGTCCTTGGTTTACTAGTGATTTGATGAGTGGATATACCTAGGTCATCGTCGAGGTTCAACGGAAAGATTTGATGTGAACAAAGGTCAAAGATGAATATTGCAACTCGATATGATCGATGGAATCAATGTAATGAGAATCTTCAAAAGGAAATGATAGAATACATGACTCGAAGAAAAAGCCATTGGAAGAAGAATTAATAAGGTCGTTCAATTCTTTGAAAAGTGCGTTATGATTTTATTACTATTAGATTATCAAGTTCGCGGCGGTCGATACACATTCGAAAAAAAAATCCATATAACAAAGCACGAGTCGAAAGAAATTCATAGCCCAAGGAATGATTCATACGGACGAACATACGCTATGTCGGATACACATAAGCCCACTCATTTATAATTTGTCACTTACAAAAGAGGCGTCCCAATCCTTGTAAGTAAGAATTTATAAACTTATGGTTCGGTAATTTATAATTTCCTTATTCAAATGAAGAGGCGTCCCAATTCATTTCAATAAGACGATTATAAATCATCCTACTTAAGTATGGCCGGCACAAAAACATGATATCTAAAAAGGCTGAATTAGAAGTGTGATAGTGGTTCGTAGTTTTGAAGATCAAAGTTGCATACTTTAGTCTCCTATTTGATATTGACAAAAAGGGGAAGAAGATTTGATGATTTGCAACTTGTAGATCCTTGGTAGCTTAAGTGGAAGTTTTCATTCGTATATTAACTTCAAGGGAAGTTCGTGCTTATTTGGTTTTGTCATTATCAACTAGGGGAAGATTGTTGGGAATAATATTTGAGTTAATAAGACCAAACGAGAATGAAACAAGATGGAATTAAAGGAAAATGACCTAAATCGACAATAAGAGATTCTTCAAGCTGGTGGAGTATATTCTACAAAAGATGGAAGATATCAAAAGATACTAAAAGATATGCTCAAGAAGAATAAAGATAAAGATTAAAAGATTTAGTTTCCTTATTGTATTTATTATCTTCCTTTGTAAGTCATGATATCTCCCTATATAAAGAGATCATAGACATAGGTTTACAATATCCAGAAAAGTGTGTGTACATAAAGTGTTATAGATGTAGACGTCTATAGAGTTGGTGTAGCCTCAAGGTAATCAAGGTTTTCCTTGATCCCTGTTACAGTTCATTGATGTAACCGTATTATCTTGATTAAATAATATTGGGGCTGTGGTGAATGTTTGGTAAAACCTTGTTACAATATCATTGTTCTTATGTTAATTCCGCTATACATATTTTATGTTCATTGATGTTGTTAATCCTAGACTAAGCCTAGATCTTTAAACTCAACAACTATTCTGATAGTTACGAATACTACCCTGGGTGTGAAATATGTGGTAGCATTGCTCATGAAACAGCTGACTGTACTAAGAAGCACTCTAATAGCACGAAACCAAGGATTGCCAACAAGCAATCCATGGAACCCACTAAAAAGTAGGTTCATAAAAGAAACTAATCTGTTTCAAAATGTATGTGCATGATTACTTAAAGAGTTCTGTATGGTATCTAGATAGTGGTTGTTCTAAACACATGACATGGGTTAAACAATATCTACACAGATATTCAAAGGAGTCAGGTCACAAAGTGGTATTTGGGGATAACTCTTCAAGTGACACAGAAGGATATGGCTCAGTGAACTGCAATGGAATCACTTTCACCAAGGTTGCTTATGTGAATGGTCTGAAGCATAACTTGATTAGCATTAGTCAGCTGTGTGATGCTAACTTTATGTTACACCCCCAAAATCTGGTAACGCATCGGAATAGTAACATTGGGGTGCTACTTCAGGGCACAAAACACAGGTCACAGATAACGACCTCAAAAGAGACGTTTAAATAGATTTCACATTCTATATATTAAAATCAGAGTTTACAAAGGATCCCATTTATAATGCAATAGAAACATTTTGTTTAAAACGTTTGTCGAATGGTATACAAGTTATTAAGCCTTCAAAAACATATCCGCGCGACTCAAATGCTCCCAATGCTCCACTAGCAAAATAATAACCTGAGAAAATACATGCTAAAACGTCAACAATAATGTTGGTGAATTCATAGGTTTAAGTAAAAAGCAGTATTGAAATAATTTAAGAAATATTTCAGAAGAAAAGTAGCGTTACAACATTTAAAAGTGTTATTTCCGAAATCCAGGTAGTGATTCAATAAGTCAAGAAATACTGATATAATTAAACAGTTTAGTGGACCACAAGATTTAAGTGATGGCGGACTAAGTACGTATTCCGAAGTCCAAAACAAGTAAAGTAGACAAGGGAAACAAATTCACCAAGTCTAAGTATATATTATTGCACTAAGCTCATGACCCCGAAGCCTTAACTGTATGTCTGCCCCAAATAGGTAGGGTGTCTGCCAAAACAGCCTACAGTTCCTCTAAATGTTAAATGCACCATGATCAACTTGTGACCATAAATTTCCGATGGGGATTGTTAGTCCCGATAGATCTATCCACAACACTAGCGCTCACTATAATAGCAATTGACGGTTCATGATATTAGAGACTTAGATGGCACTGTGGTAACTTAGGCAATAATAATCAGGCAATAATCTGGATATCATACAGTTTAAAACACTTGTGTCCGTAGTAAAACAATCATGTTGTTCAAAATTCACGATTTCAAATATAGGTATTCAACGATCTCAAATCATATAGTAAACAAATCAAGCTTTGGTAAAAATAGTCATGTAATGCTTATGTAGTAGAAATCAATAAGTTTACTTAGTAAAACGAGCATGTATTCCCCTCGCGGGTTTATAAAACATTGAAAAGATTGAAATGCGAGACTATGAACTCACCTTGAGTGAATGAATCAACAAAATAGATCAAAGAGTGAAAATGCGTCACGGATAAGTCGAGAGCAACCTAATTAGATATAGGCCGAATAAGTACTAAGTACTATGGATAAGTAATACCGTATATAAGTCTATATATCTACATCACCATCTAATTGTGTTTGTGAAATAATATTTAAATTGCATTTGATAAATATTAATCATGTATTTGTATCCGTGAAATCGTTAAATGGTTCAATCGTCTTTGAAAAATAATATTTATAAAGTTTAAAACATGTATAAATATTATTTAAGTGATTCTAAAATGTTTCGCAAAATTTTTATTAAACACGAACCAACACTATTCATGTCAGGAAAAGTGTCTAGTTTACAAACTATACATCCGAAAATTATGAAAATTGGCAGGTTTATGTAAAATGTTGTTCCGAACAACTTTGTAGTTTTACACTTCGACTCAATCGGACCCGAAGGCCCTCAAAAATGAGTTTCAGTAGCTGTTGAAGCATTTACGGGTTTTCAGCTTTTATAAATAATGTTCGATAACTTTGAAACGTTGTATCCTACTCGTTTTAACTCCGATTTTAGTGGTTCTTTCGAGCACGTCTTCGTAATTAAAATTTATATTTAACTAAAATATTTTCCATCAACCCACTGCTATGAACAGTAGTCAGTTTTTATAAAAATATTTTTTTATCGTAAACTTGTAAATAACGTAACTTCTTCGTTATAAATTGGATTTTCAAGTTCTTTATATGCTTACGATCCTTGTAATATGTAGTATTTTATAAAAATATAAAATGGATACTTTAATTTCGAGTTTAAAACATTCCACTTTTATAGAATATGTATTTATGTATATAAACTTGTTTTAATTAGTTTTTATCTTAAATAAGATACCATAAGTCCTCCATAATACTTTATATCATATGTCTCATATATTATAAGGTCCAATAGTCTATTTTTGTGTCCATAGTCCAAGAAATTATCCAACACATTTATTTAACTCCATAATAAATATTCATAACTTAACATATAATTTACATAAATATTACATTGCTTGTAAATCCTTGATTACAACATATTAGTATATTTTTACATCATGTTAGCCATGTATAGGAAAATTTTGGGTATGATTTAACATGTACATATTTTATGAACTTTATAAAATATACCTAGGTGGTGATTTAACTATACACAATTATATAAAACATGAAAATAGATAATAGAATAGATTAAGAATTTAGATAGACCTTAGGTGAATGAGTGATGAATGCAAAACAAGATCACACTCTTATGATCAAAACCCAAATTTAACAAGAAAACCCCAACTTGTTTAAACCATGCAAATGTTTAACAAGCCTTCAAATCTTTTTGGAATGGCTTAAATATGTTATGAGAATACTTGTATATGAGGTAAATAAAAAAAATTATGGATTGTGTAAGGGTTTGAGTTTGGACGTGGCTAGGAGGCACCAAAAGGAAGAAATGGGTTGATTTTTAGCTAAGTGTTATCAAGAGTGAGATGTATACTAGTAGATATATTCTCAAGGTGGTCAAAGGTGGTAAAAACAAAGACTAAAAGACCATAAAATAAGGGATGGGACGTTGGAACACATAGAGTGAAATATAGAAGAGTTTTGGTCAAAACTACTATGCATGGCTAGGTATTAATTTGTTCTAGGTTGGTACAAGTGCCTTAGTTGATGATATATGTTCTCTTGTCTCCTTAAATGGATGTTAGTTCAAGGATTTGAGGAAGAAATTGACTAGAAATTTAGCTTACATAAAAACTAGTATCACTTGAAGTAAAAATGATGTGTAGTTTAAAGTGTAGATGTAATACTTAAAAATTGTAAGACTTGGTTTGATCCTTTTATGTGAAATTCGGATAGGATGATGAACATGGTGAAGTTTTATAAAACTTTGAGCATTGGGAATAATAATGGGTATTTGTTGAAGCGTAGATAAATTTTGATGGTTTCGAGAATGCCTAAATGTATTTAATTTGCGAAACGTAATTGTTTAACGTAATCCAAATAAAATAAATATAAAAATTAATATATTATTTTCGTAAAAATAATATAAGGCTTGCTTGACGTAAACTTTAATTTGTTTGGTGCCCGTTTATGTTAAATAAAAAAAATTAGCTTACGCGATTCAACTTAACAATTAAAAAAAATAAACGCGTACGATACTAAGAATAAATAGCGAAATAAATGATGTCGTAAAATGACCTGAAAACACAAAATGTTACACAGATACCTCAGTCTAGTGGTCCTACTGAACATGTAGCAGATGAGGTTGTCCATAAAGAGAGGGGTGGCAGTTTGGTGAGGGTTGCCACTACTGCTTCTAGCTTAGAAGCAGAGCAGGACAGTCGTAATATCAATAAGACCCGATCCAAGGCAACACCTAATGAAGCTGGTTCCCAAGGAACTACTTCAGGTGGTGGTCTCAGGCGCCAATAAACCATGAGGGATACAATTGCTCAAACTAGGTTTGAGAATGTATCTAAACTTTCCAATGATCTACTGCTCGCAAGAGGTAACACACTTCAAAGTGGTGAGGATAGTCTGAACCTTAAGAAATTGATGGAATTATGTACAAATTTACAAACAAGAGTTCTTGATTTAGAGACTATAAAGATCACTCAAGCTAATGAGATTGCAAGTTTAAAGAGGGGGGTCAAGAAGCTTTTGAACAGAAAAATAGGTCAAGAACTCATAGGCTTAAAAGGTTATACAAAGTTGGTCTTACAAACCTAGGGTAGAAACCGCTAGAGATGAAGACAGTTTGGGTGAAGATGCTGCCAAACAGGGGAGGAATACATGCTTATTTATGCTGATGAAGACATTACCCTGGTTAATGATCAAGATTATGCTGATATGTTTGATGTGATCACTTTGACTGGTGATGAGGTGTTAGCAGAATCAGAAGTTGCTGTTAAAGATGTGAATTTAAGTGTTGATGAAGTTACTTTGGCTCAAGCACTTGCAGCTTTGAAAAGTGCAAAAGTTCAGGAAAAAGGGGATGTTATAGAAGAGCCAAGTATACCAGTTAGTGCTGCCAGTACAAAGGTTAGTGCTGCTACAACTACAATAACTGCTACAATTCCAACTCCAAGGAAAGGAATTGTCATTACTGAGTTGGGTACATCTACAACAACAACAACAATTTCTTCACAGACATCACAGACAAAAGTTTAGGACAAAGGCAAAGGAATATTGGTAGAAGAACCTGTGAAGCCAAAGAAGAAAGATATAATCAGGCTTGATGAAGAAATTGCTTTAAAGTTACAAGCTAAGTTTGATGAAGAAGAGAGACTTGCAAGGGAGAAAGATGAAGCCAATGTTGCCTTGACTGAAGAATGGGATGATATTCAGGCTAAAGTTGAAGTTGATTATTAGTTAGCTCAAAGACTGCAAGCTCAAGAGCAAGAAGAATTGGCTGATGAAGAAAAGGCAAGATTATTTGTACAATTCTTAGAGCAAAGAAGAAAACATTTTGCAGCTAAAAGAGCAGAAGAGAAGAGGAACAAACCACCAACCCAAGCTCAACAAAGAAAAAGCATGTGTACTTACCTGAAGAATATGGAAGGAAAAAAGCCCAAAGACTTGAAGAATAAATCTTTTGATTCTATTCAGAAGATGTTTGACAGAGCTTTCAAGAGGGTGAATACATTTGTTGACTTTAGAACAGACTTGGTGGAGGGTAGTTCAAAGAGAGCAGGAACTGAGCTGGAACAAGAGGTCACTAAAAAGCAAAAGGTGGATGATGTTCAAGAAACATCTGAAGTGGATGATGATCAAGAAACAGCTAAGATTAAAGAGCTCATGAAAATTGTTTCTGATGAAGAGGAAGTAGCAATTGATGCTATTCCTTTGGCTACTAAGCCTCCAACCATTGTTGACTGGAAGATTCATAAAGAAGGAAAGAAAAACTATTACCAGATAATCAGAGTTGATGGAAGTTCAAAGATGTACTTAGTCTTCAGTCATATGCTCAAAAGCTTTGACAAGGAAGATTTAAAACTCTGTGGAAGTTGGTAAAAGCTAAATATGGATCAACAAGACCAGTAGAGGACTTAGATTTGATTCTATGGGGAGATTTAAAGACAATGTTTGAACCACATGTTGAAGACAGAGTCTAGAAAAATCAACAGGATTACAGAGTGTTGGATTGGAAGCTATATGACTCTTGTGGAGTTCATTCCTTAAGGATGCAACATATGCA
>BQNB010156701.1:0-15240 GCA_026074375.1 Tanacetum coccineum | reverse complement strand
GAGCAGAGAAGAAAACCACTAACTAAAGCTCAAAAGAGGAATCAAATGTGTACTTATCTGAAAAACATGGTTGGATTTACTCACAATCAGTTGAAGAACAAAAGCTTTGATGAAGTTGACCATGAGTTAGATAGACTTATTTGTGTCTATGGATTCTAAAGTGGTGAAAGGAAGTAGAGATAGAGCAGAAGGTAGTGAGACTAGAGCAGAAGGAAGTTCTAAGAGAGCAGGAGAAGATCTTCAACAAGAGTCTACCAAGAAGCAAAAGATGGATGATGATAAAGAGAAAGAAGAACTTAAACAATGCTTTGAGATTGTTCCAGATGATGGAGATGATGTAACTATTGATGCTACACCTTTGTCGGTAAAAATTCCAATGGCTGACTATAAGATCTACCAAGATGGGTAGAAAAGCTTTTTCAAAATAATCAGAGCAGATGGAAAGACTTAGATGTACTTAACTTTTACTAAGATGCTTAAAAGCTTTGATAGAGAAGAATTGGAAGTTCTTTAGAGGATAGTCAAAGCTAGATTTAAGAAGACAGAGCCAGTGAATTACATGGATACTTTCTTACATCTTAATTTAAAGACCATGTTTGAACATCATGTTGAAGATAGTATATGGAAGAATCAACAAGGATTAGTTAAAGTGCTGAATTGGAAGCTTTTTGATTCTTGTGGAGTTCATTGTCTAACAGTGCAGACCATACCATATTATCTATTGGTTGAGAAGATGTATCCACTTACAAAGCACACACTACATCAGATGTTTAATAATGTGAAGCTTCAAGTTGATTATGAGTGTGAAATAGCATATGAGCTTCTTAGATTGGTCAAGAATTAGCTTAAGGAAGGCTATGTACCTGAATGAAGTGTTTGGAAGCATCCTCCTGGTGATTGATGAAGCTTTTAATGAAACTTGATGATTTTGAAGAAGAATATCAAGTTTAGGGGAGGATTGTTGGGATTAAAAGCCTCTTGATGCTGTTTGGAAGTTACTACTGCTAGTGGAAGTTAAGACTGCTAAGGTTAGAGTTAGTACTGCTAAGCATAAATTAGTGCTGTTAGTAATCTTAATGAAAAATATGCTAAGTAGTTAGGTAAATGCAAAGTTACTACTGCTAAGTGTAAGTTACTACTGCAATGTATATACAACGCAGAGTTACTACTGCTAGTAATGTTAGTACTGCTAGAGTAAAGTTAGTACTGCTAGTGTAACTTAGTACTGCTGGTGAAGATTGAAGAAAACTTTCTAAGTAGTTAATGCTGCTTGTACACAGTTAGTGCTGCTGGTACAAAAGTTACTACTGTTGGTGTTGAAAGTTAATGCTGCTGGTATAAAAGTTACAACTGCTGAAAGATTACAACTGCAGAGAAGATAAAGATTGCTTAAAGATCAAGATTACTTATGAGATAAGGATTGTTATTTATAGAATAGATCTTTAAGAATATTCTAAGTTTTTGTAATATATTGTAAATTGTTTAGGACTCCTTGGTGTATAAAAGGAGGTCCTAGGGTATAAAGTTTAGTATGTTCTTTACGATTTGATAAGAGTTTGTCATAGCTTCAAGGTTTTGTAACCCTAATACTAGAATAGTATTCGTATTATTTGTAATAATAATATTGGAGCTTTTATTGTTGAATTATATTGTTCTTGTATTACTGTTTCATTGAAGAATTCTTCTTATATTAAAGATTAGATTCCGCATAATCTTTAGTATTATCAAACAAAGTTTCTATCATAGTTGTGTAGGATTTATCTTGCATAACTAAACCTTACACAAGCTAAGGAATTAAAGATCCATTCAAGTGGGATCAACATGAATAAACATTATGATCTTACAAACTGAGTGATGAGTGTTTAATACAAATAGTGAATAAAGATCGATTTCTCCCTTGGACTGATGAATGTGGCCGAATTCTTTCCCCTATATAAGCCCTAGATGATCTCTAAGAACTCCCTTGTGTTGAATGATACAAATGTGCAGGATATGGGCCTCTATTTATACTTTTCGAACCAACTACAGCGTAGTTGTAAGTGTGGAACTACGTCGTAGTTATTTGACTCAGCTTTTCCTTTTATAGCAATTTTTAACTACAACGTAGTTATAAGGGTAAACTACGCCGTAGTTATACCAGACCACGGATATCATTGATGACTAATGATAACTACGACGTAGCTAAAGAGATGGGCTACGTCGTAGTTCCTTATATGCCTTGGTCTTTCTTTGAACTACGGCGTAGTTAAAACAGGGCAACTACGCCGTAGTTTTCTCCTAGAGTCCGTGCTTGGTGCATTATGTACACTCATCGATCCAATTCCCGTGTCATTCCGTCCCAATGCTCATAATTTCCTACAAGTGAAATATAAAGCAATTAAGTATACATTTCAATAAGAATTATAACACTTGTAAGCATTTCAAGAGGTATTTTGATACATAAAAGTATAAACTATTTGACGTTATCAGATATCCCCCTACTTAACTTCTACATGCCCTCAAGTAGACCCGTTAGAATAATTTCTAAAAAGATATCCCCTAAATTTACTTAGGAGATATGAATTTACAAACTACTTATACTAGAAAATACCAAAGCCGAACACCTGACGAAAAGGGGATCAAAATCACTCAACTCTCACTAGTTTAAGTGTTTCATTTCGGGGTGATCACTCAATAGCACAGTCATAGCATGCATTCTATCATAATCTTGGAAAGTACACGAAAATATACCAACTAGAGTTAAAGTCTAAACAGCTCTTAAAGGAAACATGGGTGACACACACATGTTTAAACAGATGAACAATCTAAGCCGATACCAATGCTCCAGAAAAAGTGACAAAACCACACATGCTCGTTCAAATCTATGAACGAGACATATGTGATTGCTCAAATCCTTAACTCGAGCAAGATAAAACAAAGTAAACACAAAAAAGTAGTCTAAACTCCATGGTTTCATCATCACTGACCACTGTCCTTCCATTAGCTCGAATTTCAAGGTTAAGAAATCTGATCTTCAACAATAAGGGCTAGTGTCGGTGATATAGATGTAAAATTCTACCATTTTGGTGAAGCAGACACATACTAGCCCGACCTTCAGTAACTTAGTTGGCTTATAAACGTACCAACTCAAAACCTTCAACGCACATCAGATGAAATAAGTTGGTCTTATTTGAGATAACCAACATAAGACAATGCTACAGAAGTTTGGAATGAAATACTTTAACTAATACACATTTTTTAATTGAATAATACATGATAGAACTTTTGTAGCAAGAAATAATAACAAACGTCCCCCCACTTGAGATAAGCCGTATCGAGAGTAATAGTGATAACGAGGGTCTTCAATGATCGAAATGATAAGTCTTCTACGATAGCAAAATTCTTGAACCCATTCACTCGAACCATGGTTTTCAAGTAGCCAGCAACTCCTCAACGATGAATCAATAGACTACAGGGTAGGCTAAGGTGCAATGGCGAAACAAAACATACAAAATTCGGGTTGAAACAAAGAATGGCTAAACAGACAGAGGGTTTTAACACGGGAGGTCGACAAGTCGGTTTAACAAGTCGATAAACGCACACAGTAATACATATATGGGCTAATTTTTGGTGTAAATCCTATAATGTTGCCTTCTCAAACTATTTATTCCTATCACTTAATTAGGTCTCGTAATGATGTACATGCCAAATTCTAAAGTCTATAATACTACCGACACACTCATATTTGGTGGATTATGTAATAGTATATGAAAACAAAAATAGAAATAAAGGGTAAATTGTGCTCGACAAAGATCTATTCTAGTTTTAGTAACGAAAAACATGTCAAAATTTTTCAAAAATGGATTTTTTTTAAAATAAACTAGAAAATCTAATGCAAGTATAGGTCAAGTGATAATTCTACTCCTATCTCCCCACTTGGTTTGTATAATGTCCCTATTATACATTTAAAGGAATAAAATAAAATACAAGAGTAGAATTTAGAACAGAAAAACTCCCTTGAGTATTGCTCTGTATGCCCGGAACTTCATGTCAGGAGATGGAATCCCGACTTGTAAACTCTGAGCAACCTCCTTTCCATGAAATCACTTTCTAAACCATCTAACAACCTAAAAATAAACATAATTAAAACCTATCTCACTTTCGTAGAAATCACGGTTGCATTTAGCGTATGCAACATGCCTTTTAAACCACTCGGTGGCCCGAGTAGACGAGTGGAGTCTCGTGAGGGTTTCCAAAGAACATACCCACAAAGTTCATTTACTAAATGTACACGGTTTGTGAAATTTCAAATTATTTTGAAAAATAATATTTGTTGCAAGATTGAACTACAGCGTAGTCCAAGGTTGGAACTATGCCGTAGTTAAGTGGAAATAAAAAGGCTTAAAAATACATCACACCAACTACGACGTAGTCTAGGAGTGAAACTACGTCGTAGTTACATGTTAATTTTTTTTGGATTCTTAGCTTAACTACGGCGTAGCCTGGGTATCCAACTACGCCGTAGTTAAAGTCTTTAACCACATTTGTCCACATAACCAAAAGCTAAGATGATCACGAACTGCCATCTTCATGTTGTATTAACCTGCAAACAAAGTGAGAAACACACCAAACCAACTAATATGCAGAAATGGAATGAAATAAAAGGAAATGATACAAACGAGTTGTCTCCCGACAAGCACTTTTGTTTATTAATGAGTCTTTAAGTTAGACTCAAACCGTGCTTATGTTGTTTCATGCACACTTGCATGTCCTCGGTTGATCTAGTCAATCACTTCCTCATCTCTCTTATACTCAATTCCTAAGAGTAGACACCCTTTATAGAATTCCTTGATTTTTTGGTAGGGGTGATAAATCCCTCTTGCATTATCTTCTTCACTAATCCTTAAGATAGGTGCCATCATGTTATGTTGCATAGCAGTCAACTTACTAAATTTACTAAACACCATTGGCATGTTAAAAATGGTCTTATCATTGCCAATTTTAAACCAAAGTATCCCCTCAGTCACATCTTCATCTAATCCTATACATTCCTTAAAGGGTTTTCCAAACAAGACTTTCGTTAACCCTTTTTCTATAAACTCACTTACGTTTTCCAAGATAATGAAATCGATTAAGAAAATGTGGCATCCAACAAACACGTATAAATTTTTTGCCACCCCAACAAAATTGTTTCCTGTGTAAAAAAGTTCCTGACTTATAAACCTTGTTGTAACATGCCGTAGACATCACATTGACAGGGGAGATTGGATCTAGGTAAGGGTTAAAATTCACAAACCCTATTTTGCAAGTAATCTGAAGGTTATAAGGGTTTTGTTGATGAATCCTATTTCTGATCCCAACGAATTAAGGTCTTAATGGTGGGTTAATCCAATGATTACGTGTGATCACGGGATCCTAAGCATCCCAAAAATATTCTATCCCTTCTCCTAAATCTTCCAGTCCAAATCCCATTTCATTATCGGAGTCTGAGAGTATTCCAAAAGAATCCAGATCGATACCTGGTAATAAATCATTTTCCTCCAAAAAGTCTCCTAAATCCTAATTTATATCATCATTCATCAAAAACTCTTCCGGATTTTTGGGTTCTCCAAAATCGTCAGGTACCTGAAAATCAATAGATGAAACTGATAATAGGGTCATCCCCTCGTTAGCATTGAAAATAACTTTTTCCTTTCCCACTTCCAAAGAGATTTTCCTGTCAATCCTAGCGTGAGCAGTAGCAAGCATGGGTCTCCCTAGAATTATTGGTACCTTGGTATCTTCCACAATGTCAAGAATCACAAAGTCCACATGGAAAATGAATTTATTAATTTTGACAAAAACATTTTCAACTATTCTTTTAGGAGATTGCATGTGGTGATTTGTTGCATTTTCAATCACCATTATACGGGTCTTTGGGTCTTCCAAAGACCTAAATCGTTTAAACATTGAGAATGGCATGACACTAATGCTTTCTCCCAAATCCGCTAGTGCATTGCTAACAGTTGAATTATCAATAATGCAGGGGATGATAAAACTTCCTGGGTCCTTTTCCTTAGGTGGAAGCTCATTTTGTAAGACAGCCAAAACAAATCGAGCGTTTCTCAACTTTTACCATAGACACTTCTCGATTTTTGACCTTCCTCGGACACTAGCTCTTTTGTAAATTTGTGTATGTTGGCGTTTACCTAACTGTGTTGACTAGGGGAGTGTTAACTGGTTGTTTCTCTAGACTTTCCAGTAATCTCTCTTCATTCTCTCGTTCTTCTATGATGCATCTTTTTACTTTCTCAATAAAAGTTCCAGGTTCCTTGGTAGGTAAACCCGGGGGGGGCTGTTTCTTGAGGGGATCTGTTACTTTTCTCTTCCTATTTTCTTTATTTGTTTCCTCCCCAACTGATTATGGCAATGGACTGAACTTAATATTGAACAGAAAACCGGGGACTAATGATTGTGATACTTTTCATATCTAAGGTCCTGTCTTGATTTAATTTGTTATGAGTGGAAACCGCTTGAGCCAGCCACACAACATTTTCCTTGAGGCACTTGATTGCACAATCGTGTCTCCTAAGGTTTTTGTTCGTGTTTTCTCTAAATCTTTTCATCCATTCATCAAACATGTCTTGCCTTTTACATGACTCTTTGATTCTTCGAGTATT
Source organism: Tanacetum coccineum (assembly GCA_026074375.1). Classification (NCBI taxonomy): domain Eukaryota; kingdom Viridiplantae; phylum Streptophyta; class Magnoliopsida; order Asterales; family Asteraceae; genus Tanacetum; species Tanacetum coccineum. The sequence goes on along the minus strand of BQNB010156701.1, from coordinate 8,602 downwards.
ATATATATATATATATATATATATATATATATATATATATATATATATATAGTAAAAGCGAATAGGCAAATTACTATTGGGGAAGAGTTATAAGCTAATCACTAATAAAATATATTTCCAGTAAGTATTGATGAGAAAATTATCCTTAGGAAAGGATAAAGTTCAAATCGTTCCCGAGTCGTTTTTCCTAAACGAAGCGGTGATTATTGAGAAAAATCTTGTTTCGGGGTTCTTGATCGGAGGTGCCTGAATGTTCGATATTGTGAATTTTGAATTCTTTAAATCTAATAACACAGAGGAAAAAAATATAAAGGACACTAATTTAGGATTAAGCACTTTAAAAATTAACGACATTTAAAGCAGTTAACAATTTAAAAACAAACTAATTAACCAAATAAGACAAAATAAAACTCTTAAAACTTAAAATGCAAATTTCTTAAACTAAAATGCATAAAACTATTTTTTAAATGATATAATTTTTTTATATTCTTAAACTATTTAAATGATTTTGAAAACCACATCGAGACTAAAAATTATATTAAAAATACCAAACTTAATACTAAAATTATGAGAAAATTACTAAAAATACTAGACAATATTTTTGAGGTTTACAAAGAAAAATGACACAAAAAGCTTCAACCAATAAGCTGGGAAAATTGAAATAAGATGATTAAGCTTAAAAATTAACTATGCTTAAGAATTAAATGTAAGTAGACAAACGAAAAGACCCATAAGGCGCAGAACTATAGTGTTTAAGGTCGTGTGTGTGGGTGAAGGAAGGTTTTTAAGCGTTCGAAGTCCTGTGACATACCTTTTTGTAAAAACATTTTTAAAATTTTTCTTTTTGATACAGCTAAAGATTAAACAAAAATAAGCAATATTAATAAAGGACTTAAGACTGGAACTTATTATTAAGCTAGAAAGTTGGATATCAAAAAGACAGTTTGGCAAAAGACCACCAATTAAGACTGTTAGCTTTTGGTTAAGACTATTTGGCTATATTTTAAGACTCAATAAGGCAATGAAAAAGACTATTAAGTGAAAACAGACTAAAACTAGAAACTAAATAATGACTAAGACTAGAAAATAAAGCAAAATAAATAGATGATAAGCAAACCTAAACCATTGAGACAGTTTGACACAAAAACACTTTTAAAGGACTTTTTACCAAATTTTAAGCTAAGATTAAAGAATTAATAAGCAATGAGAAAAAAACAAAAAACTGAAAAAAGATTTAGATTGAGACACAAATAACAAAAATAAGCTGGAAATAAACAAATTAGCTAAGGAAATAAGCTAGGAAAGGGAAGATGAAATATGATAGGATCTACACTATTATTTTTGGACTGTTTGTATACACCTGTGTTTTTCACAGTCATTGACGACATCGATAAATCCACAATGTACCTTTTGTATTGTACGCGTTTGCTTTAAATCGTAAATGTTAAGCTAAATCGCGTAAGCTAAAAATTAGCGTTCAATGTAAACGGGCATCAAACAATTAAGCGTTTACATCAATCAAGTAATAAATAATTATTTTGAGAATAATTATGGTATTTGTTTATTTTATTTTTATCGGTTACGTAAATTATGTACGTTTCAAGATAAATTAAGTTTAGGCATACCCGGAACCGCCAAAACTTTTCAACGCTTCAACAAATACCCACATTTATACCCAATGCATAAAAGTTACAAAAACCATATGTATCATACATATGCCGAATTTATAGCTATGTATACAAAGAAATATAGGAAAAATCTTCCAAGTAGTCTTTGTACATCCTATCTCCATTAAAAACACCCATACCATGTTCCTTTGACTAGAGACAAGTCTTCAAGTCTTCCTTAAGACCATGGGCATGTTTTTGACTAGCTTATGCATACTTTTTGACCAAGACATCTTATATACATGTATTCCTAGTAAGATAAAACATATATAACATTTACACTTAGTGAAAAAGATCAAATCTCTTCCTTCTTGCCTCTTTGAGCTCACGGCTACAAACAACAACCATACCAAATCCATACAAAATTTTATACAACCTATACACATCTATACACATCCATCCTAAGATATTCTAAGGTGTTTCCAAGCATTGGATTACCTTTTTCAAGTATTAATCAAGAAAAGTGAAGCTAGGGTTTTCATTGTGCAAGCTTTGATTTTAAGTCTAAACAAGGGTTTAGCACTTGATTATCATCATCATCATACTCCATAAGGTCATCTAGAACCCTTTATGTTCTTTCAATATTCATTTTATGCATATGTTAGTTCTATTGTAGCTTGAATCACCATGTAGGATTTTTAACATGTAAATGGAGTTTTTACTTGTAATGATCATTTTGCACACTATTATATATGTTGAGATATTGCTAATATCATGTTAAAAGGGATGAGAAAGTATTGTACCATATTAAGTTGGTGTAAAAATGATTAACTACAAAAGTAGTAAGGTATAAAAGCAAGGTTAAAAATGGATTCAACAAGGTCACTCAAAGATTCTGTCCAAAATTCGTATATATAACACATTATTTTATATTTTTATAAAGTAGTATGATTCACGACGATTCCGAAAAGGTAAGAAACTTGTCAAACGGATTTATAACGAAAAAGTTAGAGCGAAAACGAGGTATATATTCGAGGTATAAAAATCCAGCATTTGTTAAGTTAGTGGTTTCTGTCAGGATTTTAAGATGGTATTTGCGGCACTTTCGAGTCCGTTTCGGCCTTCGGCCGAAACATGAAAGTCGTTCGGAAGGTCGTTTTACTTCCCCGCGAGGTTCTTTAAGTCTAAAAGCGAGTGATAACGGGTCGTAAGGCGGGGGCAAAATCTGGCTTTTTGGTAATTAATACACTGCATCAGATCTGATGCGAGTGCTTTTTCGCCCATTTCGGTCGAGTTTCGGGTCTCGGACAGAACTGGAAAGTTGTTCAAAATATCGTTTCGCATAAATTCTCTTTAGAACCCGAGTCATGAAAATGTGATTTAGTGGGTCATTATAGTCGGGTCAGACTTAGAAAATAAACTATAACACTACCAGGAGTAACTAATATACTACCAGTAGTAATAACCTATGGTAGGCTAGGGAAAACTAACAACACTACAAGTAGTATTGTAACAACATACAGGAGGAAACTACAAACACTTTCCTAGTACTAACAACAATGCCAGAGGTACGACACACTACCAGTAGTAACAACACTACCAGGAGGAACTACAACACTACCAGTAGTAATAACTATAACTACCAGGAGTAACTATAACTACCAGGAATAACTACAATTACATTATTCAGATAATTATAAATGTTTTACAATTATAAATATGTTTTCACTCAAACATTTAGATGGTGATTGAGCTATATAGAATATTACGTGGTTATCGAAGTGCTATAATACTAGGGAGTTTCATAATGAGGCCTCTTCGGATGGCGTATCGACGAGTTGTTGGATTTACGATTTAAAGTATCCTAACTCCTCGTACGTCATGTCATGACCTCTTAAATTATGATAGCCCGAACGATAGTACGATGTAACAACTATAGGATTATATAATGTTATTAATTAAAGTACTCGGTACTTATACGACCTATATTGAATTAGGTTGCATTCGGGAATAATCGTGAAGCATTCCCACACTTGATATAAATTATCAGATCACTCACTTGAGGTGAGTTCATAGCCCCACACTTTTTACAGTTTTACTGATTTACTATTATTTGGGGTGGAAACATGCTTTGTTTTACAAATTGGACGCAAGTGGATATTTTGCATTGATTACATGTTTGCCTAAGTAGCGATAACCCAAGTTAAGCCCATTATCATGAACTGTCAATTGCATAGTTGTAGTTGGGAATTACATTATGTGAGCGCGAACGTTATAGCATGTCGAATCAGGGATGTTTCGGGTTAGAACATCATCACGGGCTGAGTAGCAATATTTTGCGAACAAGACTGTCGAGCTTCAGTGTCATGAGCTTAGTGTAAATGTAATCTGGTTTTGTGATTGTTTGCATATGTTGTAACATCACGGGAAAGTCTTGCGGTCCTGCATAATTTAAATACATAAACCTATGAATTCACCAACATTTTTGTTGACGTTTTAAGCAATGTTTTCAGGAGGTCAATAGGCATGGGATGCCAGGGATGCATTGGGTTACATTTTGGATTGCACGCTTAAAGATTTAGGTGCATCATATTTTGGGAAATGTATTGTCAACTTTTGTAATATTCAACAATGAACAAGTAAAGCTATATGCTTTTGTATTAAGTCTTTCAATTAAATCCAATGTATCATTTTAAACGACTTTTTGTGTCGTTCTTATATATCTTGTGCTATTGATCTTGAAGTAACACGCCCCGGACCCTTATTCCGCTGCGACCCATTTTGGGGGTGTTACAGATCCAAGATTTACAATACAATATATTTTAAAATCTTGAGTGACCTTGCGACTGATACCAATTATGGAAACTAGAAGGGGGGGGGATGGGTTGAATAGTTTACACGTTTGTTTTACGTTTTAAAAGTTTACTTTTAAAAATCTATAGATCTGAGTTATATGTTTAATCAAAGCACAATATGAACAAGCAATAACTATCTAAACTAAAACACGATAACAACAATAATAATGTAAAGAGATAAGGAAAGAAATAACCAAACCAAGACACCAAGATTTTATAGTGGTTCGGCTACGAAGCACCTCTTCGCCCTACTCCACTCCCCGAGTATCTGACTCGAGATTTCACTATGTTAACAGGATCTCTTTAGACGGAGAAAACCGTTTACACGTCGCTTACGTTATTTTCCGACACTAAGCTAAATGTCGAGTCCTAATCTTAGCTAGAACCAATCTACCACTTCACAAGATATACACACTCACAAGATCTACACTATCAGATCTACACAATATCCGAATCACACAAATACACAAGATAAATACAATAGAGTTTTGGTACTTAGAAGAAAGGAGGATAGATCACTAATTAACACTTCGTTTCTTGACGAATACGAGTGTTCTTCTCTTGCACTTGAATGAGAGGGAAGAGATGAGAAGAAGAGATTAGATCACTTGAAACAAGATCTAAGTATGTTAGTGATCAAGAGTTTTAGTGAGAGAAAGAAGATTTAGAGAGAGAAAGAAAAGACTGAAAAATTTCGTATAAAGAGGAATTATTTTTCTACTGGGAATGGAGCAGTATTTATAGGTAGGGAATCCTAACGGCTCTCTGAAGGCGGTCCTGGCGGTCCCTTATATATAAGGGGGCCGCCAGGCCTATAAGGGGGCCGTCGCCTAGACTCCGCTCCCTTTTTTGTCTTTTTGTGAGGAAGGTTGTATCTTGTGTAGAAGCTTCCGTTTTGAGGGGAAAATTTGAATTTCAAATTTTAAGTTTTTAATAAAATGATTGCAGTCTTACGTACCTATAAAATATATAATAAAAATACTACTTAAGTAAATTCCAACTATTCACCTTTAACCAAGGATATTTACCAAAATAGAAAAAAGAGCTATAGGTCTAAATCAGGTGATCTGTCATGTCCTGAAAAGTCTTGTTGCTAAACGCGAAGGTGCATAAGGGGAGATTTGTCGATTAGTATGTGAATAGAATGAGCCATAGCATTCTATGTAACTAAGGTACGGACAAAGTTACAGGAATTAGACGCTGGTGTGAGCGACATATCTTGCTTATAGAGGCTATGCAGGAAGAGCTTCTACAATTCAAGTTACAAGAAGTTTGGACTTTAGTGGATTTACCAAATAGAAAAAAGGCTATAGGAATTAAATAGGTTTTCAAGAATAAAAATGATGAAAGGGAAATTGTGATAAGAAATAAAGCAAGATTAATTGCTCAAGGGTATACACAAGAAGAAGGGATTAACTATGATGAAGTCTTTGCCCCTGTTGCAAGAATTGAAGCAATTAGGCTATTTTAGCTTATGCTTCATTTAAAGATTTTGTGGTATATCAAATGGATGTAAAAAGTGCTTTTCTCTATAGGAAGATTGAAGAAAAGGTGTATGTATGTCAACAACCAGGATTTGAAGATTCAGACTTTCCTGATAGAGTATACAAGGTTGGAAAAGCACTGTATGGACTACACTAGAGCTTGGTATGAAACCTTGTCAACATATCTATTAGACAATAGGTTTCAAAGAGGGAAAATTGACAATACCTTATTCATTAAAAGGCGCAAAGGTGATATTTTGCTGGTCTAATTTTATGTGGATGATATCATCTTTGGTTTAACAAAGAAGGAGCTATGCAATGCATTTGAGAAGTTGATGCATGAGAAATTTCAGATGAGCTCTATGGGAGAACTTACATTCTTCTTGGGATTACAAGTGCAGCAAAACAAGGATGGCATATTTATTAGTTAAGATAAATATGTTGTTGAAATTTTAAAGAAATTTGGGTTTACAGAAGTCAAGACTGCAAGCACACCAATGGAAACTCAAAAGCCTTTGCTCAAGGATGAAGATGGTAAAGAAGTGGATGTTCATATGTATAGGTCAATGATTGGTTCATTGATGTATCTTACATCTTCAAGACCTGACATCATGTTTGCAGTGTGTGCCTGTGCTAGATACCAAGTCAATCCAAAGGTTTCACATCTTCATGATGTGAAAAGGATTTTTAGGTACTTAAAAGGTCAACCAAAATTGGGCCTTTGGTATCCAAAAGATTCTCCTTTTGATTTGGTAGCATACACTGATAGTGATTATGCTAGAGCAAGCTTGGATAGGAAGTCTACAACAGGAGGTTGTTAATTTCTTGGATGTAGATTAATATCATGGCAGTGCAAGAAACAGACAGTGGTTGCAAATTCCATAACAAAAGCTGAGTGTGTGGCTGCTTCAAGTTGCTGTGGACAAGTGCTTTGGATTCAGAATCAACTACTTGATTATTGTTAGGAACAAGAAAAGTCTCGGTCACTTCCAATACTAAATAGTCTAAGCCCGTAAGTAAGTCATGTTAATGATATGTAAGCTAATATGGTCCAAGGCCCATGGAAAGCCTCACAAAGGCCCATGGCCGGCCATATTTAGCATATAAATACCCCTCTCCATGCCTTGGAGAGGGGGTTGGTTAGTTGGTTCTCTTTGTAATTCATTTTCTACACACACATAATACATTCCATCTTTCATGTTTACTTTCTTTCTCTAAACTAATACAACCCACTCTATCTCTTGTTCTTGAATAAATCAAAGATTACATGTATATTCTACAATTGGTATCAAGAGCCATGAAGTGATTTGCTTAGTTTTTGTGTTTGAATTTTCGTTCGTTTTTGTTTGTTATTCCGTACGTCTTTTCTTTCTTTTCTTTTGTTTTCAAAGCTTCTTTGTACACTAAAAGATCATTTACCTAGGTAAAGTTGATCTAGTATCTTTGGATATAGGTGTATTTGCTTTGGATAAAAGAAAAACTCATTTTTATTCATTTTTTGTTTTTCGAAAAACCTTATAAAGTACAATTCTTGATTTTAAATTTTTTGGCTTAAAAACCATAAAGTTTATATTTTTAAGGTACCTATAGGTTTGGGAATACTAGTTGTACAAGAAATTTTGGGAAAAAACAATCAAAAATGTGTCTTTTTGTGTTTTAAAGATTTTGAGTTTCGTCCGCGTGTTACACGAATTTGCAATTTTAGTTATATCCGAATTCGCAATCTTAGTTCTATCCGAATTGGCAATTTGTTCTTTAACCGAATTCGGAGTTTTTAGTTACATCCGAATTAGCAATTTTCAGTAGAACACGAATTGGCAAGTTTGCTTAAAGGTCCGAATTGGCAGATTTACTTAAGGACACGAATTGGCAAATTTTCTAAGGACCTGAATTTGCAATTTCACTTAATCAGTCGAATTTGCAACATTTACTTAAAACTCAAAATTATACGATTTATTTCTTTGACTTCCTATAAAACACTCACTTGTTTTCTCGGTTTTGTCAAGAATTGTAAAATCCCGTATAGTTTCAAGACACAACACACACAAAAGACAATACCTTCAAACACAATTACTTTCTATCACCGCTCGATCAAACAGTAATCTTTTTGATACCACTTTATAAATGACGACTCTTGCTGATAAGTCACTTCTCTCGGGTGGTGACAACAAACCACCGATGCTTAAAAAATACTTGTATGACTCCTGGAAAAGCAGAATGGAATTTTATATGATGAATAGACCTCATGGTAGAATGATTCTTGCTTTGGTTGAAAAAGGTCCACTTGTTTGGCCAACAATTACAGTGGATGGTGTAACCAAACCAAAGGAATATACTGAATTAACTCCCGCATAAACCATTCAAGTTAATTGTGACATCAAAGCAATAAACATCATTCTACAAGGCATTCTAACTGAAATTTATGCTCTTGTTAGTTGATTCGTCAACAATATATATATATATATATATATATATATATATAATAACACAAGAAAACACTCAACCAATTACCTTTAGCCAAGGATTGGTCAAGAGTTCACCAATTAATATATATATATGGTCCGGAAGTATGATTCCCGGGTCGTTAAGTCCCAACGAGGCTTGAATGGAAAATCGAATGACGAGTTGATAATTGATGCTTGAATGGAATGATGAT
>BQNB010156699.1:0-12945 GCA_026074375.1 Tanacetum coccineum | reverse complement strand
AAACACAGTGCTAATGTTTCAATAATCGCAAATCAAAAGAAACATAAGCCACAGGTCAAGAAATCTAAGCAAGTAGGGTCCAAAGAAAGACTTTCTTCACCTAAGCCTAGTAAACCTAGAATTTTCCTTAGGAGGTCACCAACTGGAAGAATTTTTAACCTTAAAGGAAAAATAATTGCAACCAGCAAATCCGAGTGTTAATTTGACTGCTCAAATGGTGATAATGCATGTACGTCTACCCTTAAGAACCTACAATCAAACGGTTTCAAAATTCTACTTCTTTTCTTGGCAGGTTATCTAAATTTGTTTATGGTGCGTCGACTCGGGTTGTTCCAAGCATATGACCGGGAATCTAAAGTTTCTCATCAATTTCGTCTGGAAGTTTTTGGGAACTATCCGCTTTGGAAATGATCATATTGCTGCAATTCTGGGTTTTGGTGATCTTTAATGAGGAAATATATTGATCACCAGGGTTTATTTCATTGAGGGCTTGGGGCACAACCTGTTCTCGGTTAGGCAGTTTTGTGATTCAGATTTAGAGGCAACTTTTAGAAGAAACACATGTTTCGTCAGAAATCTTGAAGGAGTTTATTTGTTAAAAGGAAATCGCACAACCAACCTTTATACCATCAATCTCCATGATATGGCCTCTGCATCTCTAATTTGCCTCATGGCTCGTGCTACTTCCACTAAGTCATGGTTATGGCATCAACGTTTATCCCACCTCATCTTTAACACAATAAATGACCTTGCCAGAAATGATCTTGTCACTGGTCTTCCAAAATTCAAATATCATAAAGAACATCTTTGTCCCTCTTGTGAGAAAGGAAAAAGTAAAAGGGCATCTCACCGGTTTCACAATCTTATGTCATCACTAAAAAAGATGTTAATTCTGACTCAAAAGGTTTCTCTTCTACAAGAGTAAACATTACTGCTAAGACCAGAAGACCACAACCTAGGAGCAATACAAAGAATGATAAGGTCCCTTCTGAGTCTATGAGTAGTTGCATAAAGAATAAAGAAGTTGAAGTAGAAGAACACCATAGGAATTTACTGCTTTCTAAGAATAAGAAACATATGTCATCTGAATGTAATAATGTTAAGCTTGCTATTCGGAATGATAAATCTAAAGTTGTTTGTGCTATGTGTAAGCAATGTCTGATTACTGCTAATCATGATGTATGTGTGCTAAATTATGTGAATGGTATGAATTCTCGTGGTAAGAAACAAAAGGTAAATGTTTTAAACACTAAAAATCAAAAGAAACAAAAGCCAAAGTTTAAGAAACCTAAGAATGTAGGCTCGCAAGAAAGACTTGCTTCACCTAAGCCTAGTAAACCTAAAATTTGGCTTAAGTGGTCACCAATTGGAAGAATTTTTGACATTAAAGGAAAAATAATTGCAACTAGCAAATCCGAGTGTCAATCTGACTGTTCAAATGGTGATATTGCATTTACGTCTAACCCTCAAGAACCTACAATCAAACGGTTTCCAAATTCTACTTCTTTTCTTGGCAGGTTATCCAAATTTGTTTATGGTACGTCGATTCGAGTTGTTCCAAGCATATGACCGAGAATCTAATGCTTCTCGAAGTTTTTGGGAACTATCCGCTTTGGAAATGATCATATTCTAGCAATTCTGGGTTTTGGTGATCTTCAATGAGGAAATATATTGATCACCAAGGTTTATTTCGTTGAGGGCTTGGGGCACAACCTATTATCGGTTGGGCAGTTTTGTGATTCAGATTTAGAGGTCGCTTTTAGAAGAAACACCTATTTCGTCAGAAATCTTAAAGGAGTTTATTTGTTAAAAGGAAATCGCACAACCAACCTTTATACCATCAATCTCCATGATATGGCCTCTGGATCTCCAATTTGCCTCATGGCTCGTGCTACTTCCACTAAGTCATGGTTATGGCATCAATGTTTATCCCACCTCATTTTTAACACAATAAATGACCTTGCCATAAATGATCTTGTCACCGGTCTTCCAAGATTCAAATATCATAAAGAACATCTTTGTCCCTCTTGTGAGAAAGGAAAAAAGCAAAAGGGCATCTCACCCACCCAAACCAGTTCCAAATTCAAAGCAGAGGTTACACCTTCTTCATATGGATTTGTGTGATCCAATGAGAGTTGAAAGTATTAATGGAAACCTGTATGTTCTGGTGATAGTGGATGACTATTCTTGTTACACGTGGGTTCACTTTGTCAGATCAAAGGATGAAGCACCAGAAGTAATTAAGACATTCCGGAAGAAAAATCAAGTCCTTTTACAAGCTCTAGTCATTATTGTAAGAACTGACAACGGCACAGAGTTCAAGAATCAAGTGCTTCAAGAATACTTTAATAATGTTGGCATCTCTCTCCAAGCATCTTCTGTCTGACCACCTCAACAAAATGGAGTAGTGGAACAAAGAAACCGCACGCTAGTGGAGGCTGCTAGAACAATGTTGATTTTTCTCGTGCACCGTTATTCTTATGGGCTGAAGCAATTGCTACTGCGTGCTACACTCAAAACCGCTCCATCATTCACCGTTAATTTGACAAAACACCATACGAGCTTATTAATGGCAAAAAGCCAGATATCTCCTTTCTTCATGTATTCGGGGCTCTCTGTTATCCCAAGAATGATCGTGAAGACATTGGGAAATTTGGTGCAAAAGGTAACATTGGCTTTTTCATTGGTTATTCTGCTAATTCCTGTGCTTACAGAGTTTACAACAGAAGGACAAAGAAAATCATAGGGATAATGAATGTGACATTTGATGAGCTTTCAGCTATGGCTTTTGAACAAATCAGTTTAAAACCCAGGCTTCAAAGCATGACTTCTGGACAAATCAGATCAGAACTCGATCTTACTTATGCTCCATCAACAATAACAACTCAACAACCAACTGAACGTGAATTGGATTTACTGTTCGAAGCTATGTATGATGATTACATTGGTGGTCAACCGTCAGCTGCTACAAGAACTGCTCTAGCTGCTCAAGCACCTCAAGTTCTTCAAACTCCAACGACAACTACAACAACAGCAGACACTGCACCGACACCAACAAATTCATCCTCTCAAGCTACAAATATTCTAAACACTTCACTGGATGTTGACGAGCTCGAAACACAACAACAACAACATGTTCAACAACAAAATAATCAAGCTCCACTCCAACCCAAAATAGTTGCTGATAATGTTCCAAATGATATGTTCGATGGGAATACATTTGTTAACCCTTTTTCTACTCCATCCACAAGTGCTGCTGAATCATCATCTTCACAATATGTGGATTCATCGAATATGCATACGTTTTATCAACATTACCTTAACGAATATCAATGGACTAAGGATCACCCTTTAGAACAAGTGATAGGAGAACCATCCCGACCAGTTTTGACAAGGAATCAACTCCGATCAGATGGTGACATGTGCATGTATGCATTAACGATGAGCACTATGGAACCAAATAACGTCAAAGATGCTATGACCGACCCTGCATGGATTGAATCAATGTAAGAAAAGCTTTTTCAGTTCAAAAGGCTTCATGTGTGGGTGTTAGTTCCTGCCCCAGATAACATAAAACCCCTAACTTTGAAATGGCTATTAAAAAACAAGCATGATGAAGAGAACACGGTCATCCGAAACAAGACTCGTCTGGTTGTGAGAGGATACCGCCAAGAGGAAGGAATAGATATTGAAGAATCCTTCGCTCCGGTTGCTAGAATGGAAGCTATCAGGATATTTTTGGCATATGTTGCACATAAATCGTTCATCGTGTTTCAAATGGACGTGAAAACTACTTTCTTGCATGGTACGTTAAAAGAAGACGTGTACGTGTGTCAAACTAAAGGTTTCATTGATGTTGATCATCCAAGTCATGTCTACAAGTTAAAGAAGGCACTATATGGGTTAAAGCAAGCACTAAGGGCATGGTATGACGAATTGTCAACGTTCCTCCTACATAATCACTTCTTAAAAGGCACCATTGATCCAACGTTGTTTATAAGGTGCTTCTACGATGACATCTTAGTGGTATAGGTCTATGTTGATGATATTATCTTTGGTTCTACAAACCCTAGGTACACCCAACTATTCTTTGACCTCATGAAAAGCCACTTTGAAATGTCGATGATGGGAGAAACGACGTTTTTCCTTGGTTTACAAGTTAACCCATCCCCATGTGGCATCTTCATAAACCAGTCCAACTATGTGCTAGAAATCCTTAAAAAATATGGAATGGAAACTTGTGATCTCATTGGTACTCCAATGGAGATCAAAGATAAGCTTGACCTAGATCAAAATAGGACTCTAGTCGATGCAACGAAATATCGTAGCATGATTGGTGCCCTAATGTATCTTACGTCAAGCAGACTGGACATTGTACACGCTACTTGTTTATGTGCTCGATACCAGGATAAGCCTATCGAGAAGCACCTCAAAAAGGTTAAAAGGATCTTTCGTTATCTCCGGGGAACCATCAATATGGGTCTCTGGTATACGAAGGATTCTGGTTTTGAACTAACCGGATTTTCAGATGCTGGTTATGCGGGATGTAAAGACACCTTCAAGAGTACTTCCGGTGGAGCTTAATTCTTAGGTGAAAAGATGGTTAGCTGGTCCTCGAAAAAGCAAGACTGTACGGCGCTGTCAACAACGGAAGCAGAATATGTGTCTCTATCCACTTGATGTGCCCAAGTCATTTGGATGTGGACATAGTTAATGGATTATGGCTATCACTTCAACAAGATTCCAATCTATTGTGATTCGAAATCAGCCATAGCCATATCCTGCGACCGGTCTAACACTCGAGAACAAAACACATCGTTGTCCGCTACCATTTCATAAAGGAACACGTGGAAAAGCGTACGATTGAACTGTATTTTGTCAAGATGGATTACCAACTGGCCGACCTCTTCACCAAATCTCTTCCAGTAGATCGATTCAACTATTTGGTTCGTCGCCTTAGTATGTGCAGCTTGTCTCCAATGGAACTTGAACGTCTTGCAAAACCTCGGTAATTCTTTGTATATATTTATCAGAAAAGAAAAATATAAAAATATAAAACCTATAAAAGCAAAATACAAAATTAAAAAATTTCAAAAATACCAAAAATATTCTTCTCCGATATTTCTCTCGACAATTGATAACATTTATACAGCTAGAAATGTTGATTAATATCAACACGGGTGTATAAATGAAGTTCGAGCGAGAGTTTCAAAAAGTTTTAAAACATGTCTTTTCAAACTTTTTTCTCTATGACTTCTATGTAAATGTCAGCTTAGGACTCAGACTCCAAAGAAAGGAAAATATCCATTTATGTACATTTATCCTAAACAACGAGAAGTTCAAATCTTCCCGGTCTTGAGAAATATCATACAAACATTCAATGTTTGTGAATGCTCAAGAGCAGCACCAAGGAAATGATAATTAATATGAAAAATATAAAATCATTTTCCTGTTGAGCATAATTTTTCAACATATTTTAAAAAGAAAATTTCAAATTCATTCAAAATTGTGTGCTCAACAAACTCCCACTCCAAGTTTCACTCTAATCTTTTATCGATGGGAGTATAACAATATGATTCATTCTGAATGCTCGTATGTTTTCCCAATACTTAGTTAGACTCATGTGAATTACCAGACATTAACTTGTTTTTTAATTCACTATTTGTTAAAAATTGTCACCACGTATACAATATTTGAGAGGGAGAATAGTGATTAAAATGTGATCAATACGAATTAATAATGGATACGATCTTCAATTTATAAGTGCGTTCCCAAACCTCGCGTATGAAAAACTCTTTCATAATATGGTGCATATGTGTAGGGGGAGCTTTTTGGTAACTCTGAAAACTCTTAATGTGTCATAAATGATTTCTTAGACACATTGGTTGATTTTTTTTCAAATGGTTTTATGGATCTTCATGGCAATACCTAAAGACCGACCAACTGTTGTCTCTCAAGGAGTTATAAGGCGGTTAAGGTTAGGTATATTCGTTCCATGATCCAGCCATAACCGGAGGGATCTACCCAGGAACACTCCATTAGATAGAGTTGAAGTCCTAGGTATGATTGAAAAAAGGAGTAAAGTGAGATCGGGAAAAATGTTATCCAAACTCGGAGTGGAGAAAGTCGATAAGAAAATACAAGAATTCTCTGTAGAAATGAAACAAGAGTCTTTTGAGATACCCTTAGAGTGGTTTCAATGTCGAACCAACAACCTTAAGATATTCATGACAGTTTATGTATTGACCACCTGTTTCTTCTTCTCTTCCTTCCTTCTTCTTCCTCCCTGCCTAATGTAAGGAGGCCTTCTTTCTTTATCACCCTTTATCCTAACAATTTCTTTTCATTTCATCAACGGCCTCAAATCTTACCGAGCCTTCATAACAACACCTTGTTGAGTTTGTTCCAGTGTTAAGCTCCCATCACATCGGTACAATTATTCCCTTTTCTTACTTTTTTCCTCCTTTTATCCATAACCTAAGGACTTCTACACTAACTAGTGGAAAACCCTGGGTAGATTCCCTCCGATACAGGCTGGATCATGGGATTTGAATTCCTATGCCATAACCACCTTATATCTTCATAAATTAAGAACTTGGCCCGTTCATTTGGTATTGCCATCACAATCCTTCAAAAACTTGAAAATTCAATACAATGTGTTTGATTATAAAATATCAAAAAGATTTACACTTTGAGAGTTTTTCATTGTCACTAAAAGCTCCCCCTTAACATGTGCATCGATAATCGGAAGTTACAACTAAGTGTAGATTATACTGAATTCCCTTTTATATGATCACATATTCGAATACAAGTTAAATCAAGCTTTAATCATAATTACTCGATAAACAATTAGATTAAAACGTCCAGAACAAAATTTACAGAATAACTTATAGAACCTTTTAATGCACCCCCACCAAAATTATGATGGATATGTAAGACATCTGAGTTACAAAATAATGAAAATTTTCAATTTAACTAAAAAATCTTGTTAAATTTTTGTACTCAGCTCCCATAATTTTTTACCATAAGTCTACACTACATATATATTTCACAAGATTAGTATTTACGAGGTTTTGACCTGATTGATAAGAACATCATATGAAAAAATCATTATGGTTCTTGTTTTATCACAGCCTATGTCTCCTTCGAGAAAGTGCTGAGTATAGTAATTTGAGAAATTTTGAATTTACTAAGAAATTCTTAAAAATTTTGTACTCGAGCACTTCTCATTATCACTATTAAGTCTACACTACATATTTATATATTCACAAGATTATTATGTACGAGGTTTGACCTGAATGATGAGAACATCATATGATAGAATCATATGGTTCTTTGTAGCCGCCGTAGGTATTCCCCGTAGTCTCTCTTAAGAAGTTGTCTTAGCTTCCCCCTAAATCAGCAATCCTTCCTTGAGTAGACTCAAAACTTTTTTGAAAGTCGCATCAATCAGTCTTAATGTATAAAGCCCAGATATCCGAAGCACACAATTAACCCTTTCAAGAATTTGATACCGCAACACCAAAGTCAATTAAGTCCCGGATGAGCGCATTTCTCTCTTCAGGATATTGATGATATAAATTGCAACACCAAAGTCAACTAAGTCCCGAATGTCACAATTATTCCTTCTAAGTAGTCGAAATGATAACACCTAAGTCAACTAAGTCCCAAATGTACTCATTTCTTTCTGCAGAATACTGACTAACTTAAGGAATCATCATACCTATGTGTACCTCTTTTAGCAACTAATTCTACTCTCTTTTAAAAAATAAGCTTAGTGATTAACCGTTTGAGGAAGCATTTATTGAATCAGTAACCAATCTTCTCACGCTTAGAATAAATCTTCTTACAACACTTCCCCCTAGTATCTTAAATGATGCATACTTGAAATCACAAGATATCTCTACCCCCATGTAGTTGAAATAGTGCACCCGAAAGCAACAAGCTAAACACTGATTTTCTCTGCGGTTATGACATATGTCTTCCCGGAATGTCCTAAAATGAGAATAGGGTATGAATTCTATCACGTGTACTCATTATCTTTCTTGTATATCTATTCCTTCCCCCTTGCTGGTTTCGATACCTCAGAATCAGCAAAACCTAGTACGCACATATACTTGAGATCGTGTTCGAAGAATTGATAAGCTTAAATCTATTCCGTGAGAATCAACTAAGTCTTAAATTACAAATAAGTCCCTAAAGTTTGAAATAAATGACATCTAAAGCACTTATAGTTAATATAAATTAACTCCCCTTGAAATTGTTATCCGTCATTATCCAAAACTTTATCCGTTTATTCGTGACTTAATTTGAAAGCCTGTTTTAAAAGATTATTTGATGAAAATTTCTCCCCCTCAAATAATGACCCGTTTTCTATTTAAAGAGCTGTTGTCATTGTTTGAGTGGTCGAATTGTCTTTGAAAATCTTTGTATGATTACTAAAAATACTGATTCATTATGAAGACAACTTTTTATCAATAAAAATAAGATTTCTCTTATTTTGACACATAAGCGCACTGACACATACACTCATGGTAGTATAGGAAGCACGGGTTGTGATGCAAAGTAATCACAAGCCTTTGCATGGTTATAAAGTAGACCATGTCCGAGAATAAATTTTTTTTCCCCCAATTGAGAACAAGTCTCCTTATTGAACTAAATACTTGCTTTAAGATTTGAGTGACCGGGTTGCTATCGAAGTAATATCAAGCATTTGGCATTTTTGAATGCCTTTTGAATCTTATGCTCGAACTTTATTTACACCTCGTATCAAATTAAATGACATTTCTATGGCTGTAAATGTTATCGATTTTCAGAAGACATCCAGAGATTCATATTTTATATTGTTCGGATTTTAATTTTTTCTTTTGTATTTGGTAATATTTATAAAAGGAAAATCTTTCTGGAATTGTTAATGTTTTCAAATTTCATATATAAAGGAAGGAGTTACCAATTCACTCGTAGGTTTCCCTCTGTCCGCCTTTCAAGTTCTGGAGACATGCTTTTCATACCAAGCTTATCGATTAAGAAGTTATATCTATCTCGTGGCAAAGGTTTGGGGAAGATGTCAGCCAGTTGGTATTTAGTCCGGACAAAGTATAACTCTATGATTCCATTCTCCACTTGCTCCTTTATGAAATGGTAACGAATATCGATGTGCTTAGCTCTTGAATGTTGAACATTGTTGCAGCATAAAGCAATCGCACTCTTGTTGTCGCAGTACAGAGGAATCATATTGAATTTAAAACCATAGTCTGTTAGTTGTGAACGCATCCATATGATTTGTGAATAACATCCAGACAAGGCAATATATTCAGCCTCTGTACTCGAGATAGCAGTGCTCTTTTGTTTCTTTAACGACCAGATAACAAGTCTATCACCTAAGAACTGAGTGCTTCCTAATGTACTACGTCTAGTGTCCTGACACCCCGCGTGATCGGCATCTGCATAAGCTGTGAGTGACATATCGGTATCCTTTGAGTACCATATTCCCATGTTAATGGTTCCGTTAAGGTATCGAAAGATCCGTTTCACCGCTTGTAAGTGCTTTTTGGTAGGCTTAGCCTGATACCAGGCACATAAGCAGACAACATAGTTAAGGTCAGGTCTACTGGCTGTAAGATACATTAAGGATTCAATCATGCCATGGTAAAGTGTAGCATCAACTGGTTTCCCCTGTAGATCTTCATTCAGTTTCTTGTTTTCAATCATTGGTGTGTCGACAGAATCAGTAGATTGTAAACCATATTTTTTAACAATTTCGGAAGCATATTTAGATTGGTTTATGAAGATGCCTCTGGGACTTTGAGAAATTTGTAATCCTAAAAAGAATGACATTTACCCCATCATTGACATCTAAAACTTAGTGGTCATCTGATTAGCAAACTCATCACACATGGCTGTATTAGTTGATGCAAATATTATATCGTCAACATAAATTTGTACCAGTAATATGTCATCTCCAGCATGCTGTGTGAAGAGTATTGGATCAACTGCACCTTTGGAGAATCGTTGAGAGAAAAGGAAGCTTGACAACATATTATACCATGCACGTAGTGCTTGTTTGAGACCGTAAAGAGCCTTTTTAAGCTTGTACACATGCGATGGGTTGTCTTGGTCAACAAATCCTTCTGGTTGTGAAACGTAGACCTCTTCTTTAAGCTCACCATTTAAGAAAGTCGTTTTGATGTCCATTTGGTAGAGCGACATATTCTTATGAGCGGCATAAGCAACGAAGATACGGATGGCCTCTATTCTAGCAACCGGTGCAAATGATTCCTCGAAATCGATACCCTCTTCTTGTCTGAATCCTTGAGCAACTAGTCGAGCCTTATTTTTTAGTACCCCGCCAGATTCATCTGTTTTGACCTTACAAATCCATTTGAGTTTGATTAAGAACACATTGTCTGGACACGGCACCAATTCCTAAATTTCAAGTCTTTCATATTCATGGATTTCTTCTTGCATTGCATCGATCCATGACGATTTGGTCATTGCTTGTTTGAAGTTCTTGGATTCTACTAAAGTAAAAAAGGCATCAAAATAACACCACATGGCATCAGTTTCAAGTTGCTTCCTTGTAGATACAGAGCGAGAAGGATCACCAATCATGTTTGCTATAAGATGATCCTTAGTCCATCTACCAAGGTGTTTAAATAGAGTGTAGATTTGTATCACATTAGATGATGATCCATGAGAAGTCGAGTCTTCATTAAGAGGATCATCATGAAATGTTGGTGTTTTTGGTGATTCTTCAAAACCTTGAGAAATGATTGGAGAATGTTCTTGTTCTTGTGATCTTGGAATACTTATTGATGGATCATCCTGGTCAATTAAAGTAGACACAAGAGAATCAGCTAATACTTCAGCTCTTAGAGCGAGAGCTTCTTGAACTGAAGATACAGCAATTGGTGGAGGATTAAAGTATTTATCAAACATTGGTTGAAATAAACGATCCCAGTCATCTCTAATTGGTGGAATACAAGGTTGTTAAGAAACACAAGATTTAAATGAGTCTTGTACTGGATGTATCAGGAGTCATTATAATGAGAGGCCCCGGGTATGAACTGAATTGTTCAGAAGCCATTTGTACCATTTGAAAAATCAATTAAAACTTTTGACCATTTGATAAATAAATCAACTTTTGAAATATTTTGCTCACTTTCCCCCCTTCAAAATTTGCATATGTGATGCCAATTTTGATTAACCAAGTGAGCTTAAACAAAGTTAGTTTATGTATGTTGATTCCACTTGAACATATCGAGCATGTGAGAACATATAATTGTTGATGAGGAATGGTCGAAAACTAGAAGATTTCTCTTCTTTTGAAGATAAAGCGCACTAAAGCGTACACCTTTCTTTTCTTTGAGGAGCGAGGCCTAAAGTGTTGTCTGCAGACGTCATTGCAGTTCTTTTAATCATTTGTGTACATTTAAAGATTATCCCTGTGAAATGTAGACTCTATAGAGAAGTTCATGGCATGGATCATCAAAATGTGCACGTTTTTGTTGTTCTTTAACACCTTGAGAACTGTTTGGGGACTGTTTTTGTTTGTGAATCCCCTAAGGCACTTGACTGTTAGACATCAACCTTTTCAGCAACCAAACTCTAAGTCTTTCCTTTTTAGGATTGAAAGATGTACCTGCACTTAAGTTAAGAGTACATGCACTGACATTAAGAGTTTGATCGCATTCATATGGGTTAGTGATATCTTCATTTGAACCATTTGGGTGTTTATAGTTAACCTTTGTTGTGCTAGAGGTAAATGTCTTTCCAGTTGGAACCCACCTAAGACCAACAATGTTAAAAATTCTACCCGTCGGTATCCACCTAAGGCAAAATCTAGGAGTGTTTATTTTCTCATGCACAACAGAAGACTTATTAGGAGAAAACCTATGTCTTGTAACAATCTGCCTACCAGGTTTCTAAGTATGAATCTTTGGTTCTACGGGTTTGTTACTGTTTCTAGTCTTAGGGGATTGAACCTTAACGCGAGAATTCACCTCTTTCAGGAATTTTGTTATACATGCATCATGATTTGCATTAAAGACACATTTCTGACAAGTCGAACAAACAAAGTGTTTGGAGTCCGAAAATGAACTAGGATTCCTAGAATGATCTGCTTTTTGCACAGCTTTTAGCGTTTCCTCACTACTCTTAGATGCAGGCCAATTCCTAGATGTTTGATTATTGCTCCCAGGTTTTGGTGTATAAGTATTAGGAGGGTGGTGTGTTCTAGCAGAAGGCATTTTCCTAGGTTTAAGATTCCTATTTTTGTCTTATGTCTTTTTCTTAGCTTCCTCTAGATAGTAATTATGAGCCATGTTATTTGACCTATACGATTCTTTAGAACTATTCCTAGATGAGCCAGGTGCAATCACATGCTGGGGTTTTGCAAACACAGATTCTTTAACTTTAGGCAAATAATGAGGAGTGACTGGTTTTGACAAAACGTTATTCACATCAACTTGGGAGGCAAACCGTGGTTTTGAAAAGTTATTTCGTTCAGATTTAAACGCATTCGGTTGTCTAACAACTGATTGGTTTCTAGGTGGTTGTAAAACCGGTTTCCCCAAGATTGATGGTTTTGAAAACTTAGTATCCATGCTATTTCCTGTTACTTTCTTAATTCGTTTTTTAATGCTACATTCGCAAAAACTTTTTCCTGAATCTGAGCTTTTAAATAAACATTTTCAACAGTCTTACTATTTACTTGAGTAATCAGTGAGTCATTATGATCTTTCGTCTGAATTCGTGTCTTTTCCTGAATTCGTGTTTTTCAATGCTACATTCGCAAAAACCTTTTCCTGAATCTGAGCTTTTAAATAAGCATTTTCATCAGTCTTACTATTTACTTGAGCAATCAGTGTGTAACACCCCCATTTTTACAATATAGCAGCGGAAGCTAATCTAGGGTATTACTTCATGGAAACAACAATCATAATC